>MU226601.1:599668-614132 GCA_018584345.1 Thuja plicata
CATTGAAGGATTCAAGCCAAAAAGTGCCCTTTTGGTGATCTCTCCATCCATCTTCTTCCAAAGCCCTTGTCAAGTTCAAGAACCCATTCAAGACTTGGTGTTGGAGATCTACAAGCAAGATATTGAATACATCCTTCCATTCTACATTCCATGTTTTGAAGCATACTTGTGGATCCACGAATTCGAATCCGCCACAAGGACATTACAAGCAAGGTGAATTTTAAGTGTTTACTTTGTTTATCTCTGCAATTTCAATTATATTATAAGGTTAATTCAAAAATCGGGGTTTGACAAAGGCAAACCCCTTTCCCCCAAAAAAAAAACATTTTTCTTACAGGTACAGGTTTGAGACTATAAATCTGAGGTCAGATCTAGATACCCTTTTCAGATTTCTTTCAGACTATGCGAATAGGGACACTTTTGGAGTTGAGCAGATCGAATTGGAAAAAGTGGTATAGGGTTGACCTTTTTCATAAGACAAAATTAGAACAAAAAAATATTTCTATATTTTGTCCGTCTCTCTGTTCCAGTTCGGTATCAACTGTCGGCATCTCTAGAAACAGTCTACAGATCTCAGAAAATAACAATCTTTGATCTACCACTTTTGAAGGTTGGTACTTTCTCCTATTCTTTTCAATTACTGTCATTAATAATATTAATCAATCAATTTACAGAATTTAAGATCCCCTTTCTTGGTCTCTTTCCAAATATTGGATTCATTTGTGTATTAACCCTTTGGGGTTGATCAAAATTGGATCTCCTATTTGTGTATTTGAGGGTGAAGGAAAGGAGCATCTTATCTTCCCTTAATCACAACCATAATTACAATATGCAATCAACATAATTCTCTCCTTTACATTTTGGTAACATAACATATCATCAACATCAATCTAAAAAATATTTTTTATGTTACATCAACGTCTCCCTGAGTTTCTCTTTGGCTTCTTTGAATTGTTCGACATAGATCTAGAACTGTAACTTCTAATTTTCAATAGTTTTATCAAGTGTATACCTTTCCATTTTAAGATATTTTCTCTTCAGTGATTAAACTTTCTAAACAATATAAATAGCTTTGATACCAATTGTTGGGATAATGGAGAGGTATGTACTAAAAGGGGAGGGGTGAATTGGTACCCTTATAAAATTTTAAACAAATATTTGTAACCAAATATTTTGTGATAACTGACTGAGTAGATTGCATACACCAAACATATAATGTCAATGTTGAAGTATAAATGCATGTAATGTAAAAAATAAACATACATAAAATTTGAATACTCATGACACTGGCATTTGGTATCATAGAAAACCCCTGTTAGAAGGTAAAAACTATGGTGGGGATGAGACCCACAAAACTTCACTACCACAGTAAATAAAGTAGCATGTTAAAGCTTACAAATATTGATCACTTTTGGTGACCTTACCCTGTTAGGAGTAACAATTATATTGATTAGATCTACCTTGTGAGAGGATTTAGCAACACAATGTATGTGTGCACTCGGTTAAGAAATTTTTCCAAAGATGGTTAAGTCTACTCTATTAGGATATTTCGGTATTGTTACAATTGTTAGAGAGTAACAAAGTTGTGTGATATGAATGAATTACAATCTCTATATTGTTGATACAGATCCTTTAAGTGCATATAAATCTATCACCTTAATTTTAATGATAATAACTTATGCTCTATTATGCTCGGTATCCTTGCCTCTATTCTAAAGACTTAATTATGCAATGAAGTCCTTGCCCAACCCTTGTTTGATCTCTGATGTCTGTAGTATGGCGGATACTTGATCATTACTTGATCAACATACGATACAAAATGACATCTTAACATTATGTATATCAGACTCCTTGACCTAATTAGGGTTTAACAATAACTTACAAAACCTAAGATCAACAGTGTACAAAATTTACCTTGATCATCTAAACATAGAAGATATAAACAATTAATGTTGTGAATCTGTAATTAATGTTCTCCTCGATCATTGTAAAATGTTATCCAGGTCAGAAAAAAGTTGTTACCTAGATTAATTTTCCATAACAAACTTTTATGCGACATCTGGTCCACTCGGTAAATATTGTCTCTTGGTGCTCGGTATTCTCTATGTGTCTCGGTTATACTATGTATCTCAGTGTCTATTGTTGCTCGCTAAAGTTTGTCTTCTCGATAATCAGTGCACTCGATTAACTCTGCACGTGATCAGTTCTCTCGGTTAACTATGCACTTAGCTTATTATACTGAGTGGTCTATTTGGTGACTCTGTTACCAACTGTCCATTTCAGTGCTTGGATACTAATGACAACCTTCAAATCTCATTTGGAGTAACAGTTCATATATATATATGTGTGTGTGTGTAGGTGTGTGTATACATTCTTTGGTTTGCTGGAACATTCAGATAAATGAAACCATTTTCTTTTATAAGAAATGTAGTTATATCTATATTTTTTTTTTTCTATACATCAATATTTACAAATCTACACATGTGAAGGTGGGAGGATAACTCTAATATTAATCATGTTTATCTTAGATTAAATGTTGCAGCATTTTATTGTTCTTACAAAAAAATTGTCACACATATATACATATTTATATAAATATAATCAAGTATATTTATATAACTATATGTATATATAAATATGAATGTAATAAAATGAATAAACAATGGTTTACTATTATTTTCTACTTCTTTGCCTATAAGTTGTAACTTCATATCATTGATGTAAAATCAAATATCAAAGCATATACAATGATAGGGGTTTTAAACTAAATGTAATTTTAAGATTTCTAGTTCTTTTCCATTTTAACTATCATACTAAAGATAAAGTAAAATACACAGATTCAAACTTGCACATTAAACTTTTGCATTTGAAATAAAACACTTTCTTCATATTTCCTTTCTTTTTTAGCTAAGTATTAAATAAAGAAAAACAATAATTCATAGGAAAATAATGAGTTTCCAAAATTTACATTCCTTTTTTCTCTATCCCTACAAAATTTAGGAAAATTACTACCTAAACAAGGCTATCTAATTCTTTTACAAACTTTTAGTAAAAACTCCATATACAAGGAATTCAAATCTTTTGCAAGTATAGGAATATCTTTTAATACAAGTAAACTAAAAAATTCAGCAAACAAATTAGGGGAGCATTGCATTTATTTCTTTGTCATACCATCCCTTCTATTCCTTGCACAAAATGCAGACCTAAAAATAAAATAGTGTATTGACCATGGATGCTCACCTCCCAACCTAGGCCTTTAAAAGGCCACCCTTGAGCTAGGAGAACTAAGACCAAACAGGTTACACTCATGTTCATTTCACATACATATAAAATCAATTTTTGCAACAAAACAACAAGAAATTTCCATCTCAAGGATTTCACATAGTCACTAAGTGACTCTAACATTGGGGTGAAGGTGGACCAAGTATTCAAGAGGAGAATCCTAGTTTACAAAATAAAAAATGCCTTCACAAGGCTTACTTCCAACACAATATTGTCTCTTTATCAACTCAACAACAAAAAAATCTATGCCCTTCAAGGCTACAATCCAAACCTCCCCTTATGACCCCCATTTTAACAAAATTATAATAGTAATAAGGACCCCATAATCCTTGTTTATCCCTTTCTTCCAAGAAGAGAGACTCTACACTCTATGGACTGTCACAAAATCCCTTTACCCCCAAGGCTACTCTTCCCTCCCAAGGATGAGTTTGGCCTTGCACTCTCATAAATATACAAACAAGAAAACCACATTCAAGAAGGAAATGACAAGCATACAAGGAGAACTTAGCTCCAAAATGGAAAGAAGAAATACAACACTCATACAAATTCACATTTCTCTCAACATGAAATATAAGTATATAACTATGAGAATAAATAAGACCAACCTCAACCTCAACTCTAGCTATGATAATGAAGGTTGTAGAAGAGCTGCCCCAATTCCCAAGTTTTCTTCATTAGCCAAAATTTCCTCCAAATTCTAAGTTGTCTCCAAAATTAAAGAGTGGGTGAACATCCTCTAAGTTTTGGAAACCCCTCTAAAAAGGATACTCTCAATCTCCCAACCCCCTTCGAAAAGATGTGATTTCCAATTGGTTTTTCTTCCCAACCTCTTACACAGTTTCTAAAAATGGAACTCAAAGAGGGTGCTTGGAGATGGGGAAAAAGTTACTAGCCAACTAAAGGAAGGTTGTCTACCCAAGGCAGATCCTTGAAAAGTTAATTTTCGTCCATCTTGAGAAGCCAACTTTTTAAAGGACTCTTAAGTCACATATAGGTGTTCCTATGGTTAAAAAAGACTATTACCCATAGGTATATCAAGTGGGCTTACTTAAAGGGCCTTAACTCCACCATAGGAGTTAGTTTAACGCCTCAAAAACTCACCTAAAGTTTACCTACAAGTAAAATTTGATTTGACCAAACTCAAGGCTCTCTAACCAAGTGGTCTCATGAGGATACTAATGAACTATAACTGCTTGAATGTTTGAAGATGTTAAGTTGATGATCATGCATGGCATTAAATCAGTTAATGTATCATATTATCATTAATGTCAACTTGATATAATCTATATGGTCATGGACATACTGCCAAAGACTTCAAAGAACCAATGAATCAAAGGCTATGCTATCAGTAATGCATATAAGTCAAGTATTCACAAAGTGACTGTATACACCGACAAAGTGCACACTGACGGTCAAAGTAAAAGAGAAAAGTCATAGTGTTACCTGATGATCAAATGCCCAACATTACCGATGAGAAAAGTCACAGTGTTTCCCGATGAGAAAAAGCACAAAGTAACCCGACAGACATAAATGCAGTGTTGCCCGACGGACGGAGATCCCGAAGACAACTGAAGTCACACTAACAGAATAGTCAGTTATCACTGATGACTAACTAAAGTATTGACTGAAAGAATAGAGAGTTCAGAAATGACAAAATGCTTAGCTATCAAGAGCTAAAGATAGACTTAATTGATACTTATCATTCTTTTAATCGACAAGATAAAGCCGAAGATAAGTAAAGGATTTAAAGATGATTTGTCCAGTTGGAAAGAAGATCTCAATGAGATAAAACTAGAGTTTTTCTTTAAATCTAATTGGTGATAATTGTGGATCACGCCAAGATACAGAAAATCAAGAACTTAGAAATGGTGATATCATGTCTATAAAGAGACAATCTAATTCATTACGAAAGTGGTGAAGGGGAGTGAAAAGAGAATGGATGTAGAAGAGATTCTGAAGGAGAAGAAAGTCTTCATTCAAACTTGATCAACAAGTTGAGGAAAGAGCTAGATTCTGCAGACACTGACGAACAGTGAAACAACATCACAGAGTAGAACAGTGTGGAGCATAGGTATTGAATTGATAATATTGATAACAAAATTAATGTACTTACAATAGATATGAAAATCTGCAATTCAAGTTGTATATGTGAACAAATCAATTTACTATTTCAGTTTAACCATTGAAGCATCAGGTCTCTTAACCAAGTAGGACTTAAAATTCTTTTGTAATTGAGATACATCCCAAGGAGTATCAAAAATTTTGATCATAGAAAGTAGCATTAGATATGCCTGATACCTATTGACAGGCCAAGTGAGTGTTTGATCAAGGATGGTAGTATTAGATGCCAGATACTAAGTGACAAACTATCTTTTAAATCCTCTAACAAGGTCACACCTAACAGTGTGTTTGTAACCTTTAACATGGTTGGCTCTTAACTGAGCTCACTTCATAAGAGTGAAAATTTGGGGTACCAGTCCCAGTGGTTTTTCCCTTAACAAGGTTTCCATGTTAAAAATCTATGTATTATGTGTTTATGTTTCATTACTTTACTATTTTGCATTTCACATAAGTTATTCTGGATTGATTGGTATACACTAGTTATTTACTGTGTTTTGGTAAATAGAAAGTCTGCTTATCGGTAAAAATATAGAAGGTTTTACAAAGCATTCCGACAAGTAGAAATTTGATATAAGTATTTCAAGTCATTCATCTTATAGGACTGAAGATAACTAGAGGTATAATTTGTGGTACTAAGTTTAAAGGGTTGATTTAAGGATTAATTTTTGAGGCCACTAATTCACCGTCCCTCTCAGTTATTACTAACAATTGGTATCAGATCTTGTGTGCTTAGAAAGGGAGTTTAACAGCTCAAGCTAAAGATCACAAGATGAATAAACGGGATGTGCCCAAGTTGAAAAAAGACAAATTTTCTTCATGGAAAAGAAGAATAAGACTCCACCTATCAGGTATTGGAAATGATGTTACTCAATACTTAGATACTGAATATGTGTTTCCCACAGGAGCACCCATAGTTGAACAAATGAGAGAGAAGCATGAGCACAACTTCATGATGATAGAGCTTGCTTCCTCACTCTCCGATGCTGTATTTGAAGATGTCAAAGCATGCATAACTGCAAATTAGATGTGGGACAAATTGAAGCTTGTACATGGTGGTGATAAAAATGTTCTGAGAGCCAAGGCAGAAAGCCTTAGAGGAAAAGTTGATTATCTCAGAATGAAAGAAGGTGAAAACATCACACAGTACAACACAAGAATCAAATAGGTAGTCAATGCAATCCAAATACTAGATGAGGATACAGTGGTAAGTAAAATTCTAAGAACCTTACTGCCTACTTATGTTATTAGAGTATCTTCCATACAAGAAATGAGAGTAGTAGAAAATAGCAATGTTACTCTAGATAGTTTGATTAGAAGACTGATTTCATCTACTTTGATAATAGTGTCTTACCAAACATAGAGTCTACATTCAAATCTTCTTTGAGAATAAGTAAATCAATTCATAAACACACTATGAGAAAAGATAGTGATAGTGAAAGTGAAGAAGAAGATCTTGATGAAATTGAAGCACTTATGTCTAGAATAATGTAGAGAGGCAAAGGTAAATACAAAGGTAAATTACCACTTGTTTGTTTTAATTGTAAAGAGATTGGACACTTTGCTACAAGATGTCCTATTAGAAGAAAAGATGACAAAAGTAATGACAGGTCATTTGAAAAAAGTATGACAGAGGTGATTACAGAAGCAATCGACAATCAAAAAGAAGAGATACCTGAGACTAAAAGGAAAAAGGAAAGAAGGCCAGTTACCTAGATAAATGCAAAGATGATGATAGTGACACCACATTTGATGAAGACATCGAGATGGTGTTTGTGGTAGTAAAAGATGATTCAGATGATAATGAAGAAAGGTATGTAGAAACTGCACTCATATCTAAAGTTAGTAAAAATGATGTCTGAATCATAGATAGTGGCTACACTCACCATATGACCGGTGACAAAGAAAATTTTGAGACTTTTGAATACTATAATCATGGTTGAGTAAGAATGGGTAATGACACACCTTGTCCAGTTGAAGGTAAGGGAACTATAATGTTGAATAACCTGATAAAATGTGAAAATGCTTATTGGGTGAAAGGATTGAATTATAATCTATTGAGTGTTTCTTAGCTAAATAATTCAGGTCACAGAGTAGCATTTGAAAATAAGAAGGCAAAAATCTTCAAAAAATTAGGAAGTCTGATTGGTACTGATGAGAAGACAAAAGGTAACTTATTCTATCTAAATGATATTGATACCACTTGCTTAATGGATAGAAATGAAGACATATGGTTGTGGTACAAAATATTGTGTCATGTGAAATTTGACAACATGATAAAGATAAGCAAAAAGAGAAATGTAAGAGGCTTACCGACGATGATTAAGCCAGACAATATCATGTACAAAAATTGTCAAAAAGGTAAGATGACAAAGTCTAGTTTCAAAAGCAAAACTCATATATATGATACCATTCTTGAATTAGTCCATACTGACCTATGTGGACCCATGAGGACAAAGAGTTATTATGGTGATAGATATTTTATTCTCTTTGTTGATGATTACTCTAGAATGATGACTGTAATGTTTCTAAAAGATAAATCTCAAGCATTCAAGATGTTTAAATGGTACAAAGCAATGGTAGAGAAACAAAGTGGTAAAGAATTGAAATGCTTAAGTTCAGATAGAGGGGGGGGGAATTTATTTCAGATGAATTCACTAACTTTTGTAATGAGCGTGGAATCAAAAGATAGGTATCTACACTGAGAACACCACAACAAAATAGAATTGATGAAAGAAGAAACAGATCCATTGTTGATTGTGCAAGGACACTAATGATAGAGAAATGCATCACCCAAATCTTCTAGATGGAAGCTATCAGTACTTCTTTTTACACATTGAACAGAGTACAATTAAAAAAGGACACCAAAAAGACACCTTATGAGCTATGGTATGGATACACACCCAATGTAAGTTACTTCAAAAATTTTGGTAGTCAATGTTATACTTAAAGGATGATAGAAATGGAAATCTTGACTCCAAAAGTGATGAAGGAATCTTTCTAGGGTATTCCACCAAGAGCAAGGCTTATAAATGTCTCAATAAAGCCTCTAACAAAATTGTTGAAAGTACAAATGTAAAGATAGATGAATTTGTAGAGAATAATGAAAAGGAAAGCACAAAAGAACCAGAGGACTAAAATAGGTTTGTCTACAATGAAGAACCTAACACTCTACCCGACCAACAATGTAGAGCTCCCGAGCAACAGATTGTTGCACCCGAGCATCAAGCTGCAAATATCGACAATAAGGATATTGCTCAAGATAATGTACCAAGTGATGAAGAATAGAATGAAGGACAAAATGATGATCAAGATGAAAGACAAATATCTAATTCTGTACTTTCTAGATATGTCAGAAGGAACCATCCATAGAACCAGATCATTGGAGACAAGAAGGCTAGTATGAGAACCAAAAGTAAGTCTCTAAACACGAGATGTCTTATTTGTGACTTTGAGCCAAAATCTGTCAATGTTGCACTTGATAATAATGAATGGATTAGTGCTATGAATGAGGAGATTGGGTAGATTGATAAAAATAATACATGGACACTTGTACCGAGACCAGATGAAAAGAATGTCATCGGTACAAAATGGATATTCAGAAATAAACTGAATGAGAATGGAGAAGTCACCAGAAACAAAGCAAGACTAGTATGCAAGGGGTATGCAAAAGAAGAAGGGATTGACTATGGAGAGACCTTTGCACCTATTGCTAGGCTAGAAGGAGTAAGAATATTACTTTCTTATGCTGCATGTAAAGGATTCAAGGTATACCAAATGGATGTCAAGTCTACATTCCTAAATGGAATACTTGAAGAAGAGGTATACATTGAACAACTAGAAGGGTTTGTTGATCCAGACAAGAGGGATATAGTACGTAGATTACACAAAGCCTTGTATGGATTAAAACAAGCACCCCAAGCCTGGTATGCAAGACTTCATTCCTATCTTATAAGTATTGGATTTGTAAGGACTAGTGAAAATAGTAATCTTTATTTGAAGGAAGATACTGATACTAACATTTTGATTGCTGAGATATTTGTTGATGATATCATATTTGGAGGCAATGATATTCTATGCAAATCATTTTCAAATGAAATGAGCAAAGAGTTTGAGATGTCTATGTTTGGAGAGATCAAGCTCTTTCTTGGTCTAAAAATCATGCAACAAGATGAAGGTATTTTCATTTCACAATCCAAATACATCAAGGAAGTACTAAAAATATTCAAGATGGAAGATTCCAAACTAGTTGGAACACCGATGGCAACTGGATGTAAGCTGATAAAGGAAGACAAGTCATTAGAGGTAAATCAGACTTTTTATAGATCAATGATTGGAAAACTAATGTATGTTGTACATACTAGACCAGATATTGCACATGTAGTAGGAATAGTTGCAAGATCCTGCTAATCCCAAGGAATCACATATGACTGCTTTGAAAAGAATCCTAAGATATCCGAGGAATGTTGAGGAATATGTCTTATGGTATAGAAGAGAAGGCAAATTTGAACTTAAGGTCTTTACCAATGCTGATTGGGTTAGAAATATCGATGACCGAAAGAGCACAACTGGAGGAGAATTCTTTATGGGTGATAGACTTGTCACATGGATCAGCAAGAAGAAAGGATGCATCTCTCAATCTACTGCAGAAGCAGAGTATGTTGCTGCTGCTACAAACTGCTCAAATATTGCATGGATCAAATAGTTACTGGAAGGTATGCATATGAAAATTCTTGAACCAGTAATTATCTATTGTGATAATACAAGTGCAATAAACATTTCAAAAAATCCATTCATGCATGCTAAGACAAAGCATATTGCCATCAAGTATCATTATTTGAGAGAACAAGTTCAAGCAAAGGAGGTGATACTCAAGTATGTGCAATCTAAGGAACAATTAGCTAATATCTTCACAAAGCCATTGCCCAAGGATGCATTTGAATACTTGAGAGAGAGACTAGGGGTTAGACCCTTTTCTAATGGTTAGTAAAATGGCAAGAAGGTTGCATCAGCCTACATATTATCAGAATATCATTCATGTTGATGCAAGCACAGAGATGGACTTCAAAGATAAATATATACACAATAAGGTATTTATCTACTCTGAGCACCAGAGTTATTGTATTGTCGATGGATTGGGAAATTCAAGGAGTATATTACGGATAGAAAGATTTGTTTGGCATCACTGTCAAAAATATTTGTTTGGCATTGCTCTCAAAGGGAGAGATTATATCCATTATCACTTCAGGGAGAGATTATATCCATGGGAGAGATTATATCCATCACATTATCCAAAGGAAGAGATGTAACCAGAAAGGGAGAGTACATACAAAGGGAAATAATTTCTGACAAGAGACATCAAAGAAAAGAGAACAGTGAAAGGGAGAGAGTTTGACACAGAAGAAGAACACATCACATCAGAGAAAGAAAATATTCTACATCTATCCAGTAAAGGGATTGAAGACAGAAAGAGAGCTGCAAGAATCAAATCTAAGTTATATGAACATACCGAGGACCAGATATTTGTATCGGTTATAGTACATAAGATTGGTAGTTTGATGAATTGCAACTATTATATTTCATATTGTATTCGTAATATTATAGTGTGATAATGTAGTGTGTTTCCATCAATGCCAAAGGGAGAGATTGATGAGCTATAACTGATTGAATGTTTGAAGATGTTAATTTGATGATCATGCAAGGCATTAAATTATTTAATGTATTATATTGTCATTGATGTCAACTTGATATAATCTATATGGTCATGGACATACTGCCAAAGACTTCAAAGAACTAATGAATCAAAGGCTATGCTATCAGTAATTCATATAAGTCAAGTATTCACAAAGTGATTGTATACACCGACAGAGTGCACACCGATGAACAGAGGAAAAGAGAAAAGTCACAGTGTTACCTGACGAGAAAATGCACAGCATTACCGATGAGAAAAGTCATAGTGTTGCCCGACGAGAAAAAGCATAGAGGAACCCGACAGACATAAATACAGTGTTGCCTAACGGACAAAGATCCTAAAGACAATTGAAGTCACACTGACGGAACAGTCAGTTATCACTGATGACTAACTGAAGTATTGACTGATAGAATAGAGAGTTCAGAAATGACAAAATGCTTAGCTGTCAAGAGCTAAAAATAGACTTAACTGATATTTATCATTGTTTTAATCGACAAGATAAAGTCAGACATAAGTAAAGGATTTAAAGCTGCTTTGTCCAGTTGGCAAGAAGATCTCAATGAGATAAAATTGGAGTTTTTCTTTAAATCTAATTGGCGAGAATTGTGGATCACGCCAAGATCAAGAAAATCAAGAACCTAGAAATGGTGATATGATGTCTATAAAGAGACAACCTAATTCATTACAAAAGTGGTGAAGAGGAGTGAAAAGAGAATAGATGTTGAAGAGATTTTGAAGGAGAAGAAAGTCTTCATTCAGACCTGATCAACAAGTTGAGGAAAGAGCTAGATTCTGTAGACATTGACAAATAGTGAAACAACATCATAGAGTAGAACAGTGTGGAGCAAAGGTATTGAATTGATAATATTGATCAGAAAGGTAATATACTTAAAATAGATTAGAAAATCTGCAATTCAAGTTGTATATGTGAACAGATCAATTTACTATAGTTTAACCATTGAAGCATCAAGTCTCTTAACTGAGCAGGACTTAAAAGTCTTTTTTAATTGAGATACATACCAAGGAGTATTAAAAAGTTTGATCATAGAAAGTAGCATTGGATATGCCCGATACATATTGACAGGACAAGTGAGTGTTTGATCAAGGATGGTAGCATTAGATGCCAGATACTAAGTGACAAACTATCTTTTAAATCCTCTAACAAGGTCACACCTAATAGTGTGTTTGTAACCTTTAACAGGGTTGTCTCTTAACCGAGCTCACTTTAGAAGAGTGAAAATTTGGGGTACCGGTCCCAGTGGTTTTTCCCTTAACAGGGTTTCCACATTAAAAATCCATGTGTTATATGTTATGTTTCATTACTTTACTATTTTTCATTTCACATAAGTTAGTCTGGATTGATCACTATACACTATTTATTTACTATTTTTTGGTAAATAGAAAGACTGCTTATCGATAAACATGTAGAAGAAGGTTTTACAAAGCATTCCGACAGGTAGAAATTTGATATAGGTATTTCAAGGCATTCATCTTATAAGACTAAAGATAACTAGAGGTATAATTTATGGTACTAAGTTTGAAGGGTTGATTTAAGGATTAATTTTTTAGGCCACTGATTCACCCCCCCCCTCCTCTCAGTTATTAGTAATAGATACTACAAGGTACCTGGGTATGCATTATTTTTACACAATCTCCCTCCAATGGATATGTCATTGCCAACTCATACACATCACAAGTGTTAAATGGCACCATAAATACACATCACAATATATACATGGAATTTCCATTTAGGAATTACATAATTAAAAAAATACAATTTGAACAAACATTCAAGCATTAAATTTTATGAATAAAAACACATTACATATGAGGTATTGTATCTTCAATTAGCTGCAACCTGTTAATCTCTAAGTTCTGTTGATGATTAGTGACCAACACTTAGTCATTCACTTAGGAATTTTTAGTTGGCTATCATTGTGGCTGAGCTAAAACTATGCAAGGCCGAGCAACATTGCCGAGCAATTTTTAGTTTTCCTAGTTACATTGCCGAGCCGAGTTACATTGTCAAGCCGAGTAGGATACAAAGATTTTAAGTGCTGAGTGACAGAGAAGTCAAGTGCCGAGTAGAATAGTTTTTGTACACATGTCTGGAATGATTCAAACTTCAAGGATAAGTGATCTGGCCAACTTGTATAAGATTTTTGGGCTGACTTATGTATGCATTTAATATTCTTCTACAGAGTTAGTTATGAATTTAATTATTTTATCCTATGCATGATCTATTGTAAACATTAATTGTAATACCATCAAGGTATGGGTATTAGATCTTGATCATTGATCTAGATCTTGCTATGAAATGTGAACAGATATATTAGATTGCTTCTAAACCCTATTTTGTAAGTGTAAGGAGAGAAGATGAAGTGTGGTGACTGCATTTTTGAAGTGAAATGCACAAAGGGTTATTTTGTTAAGAAGCAGAGATCAAGTAGAGTGACAACACAGTGAACAACATAGTAAAGTTATATCAGATTATGAGATCATAGAAGCTACTGGAAAGAAGAGATCCATCATTAGCATCAAAGTGCATAATGAAGGATCAATACTTGAGACATTCTAGTCATTGTATCAAGTGAAACTCTCTTAACAGAGTGGTTCTAGAAGACCTTTCTTAATCTCCTAACAGAGTGCTTACTTTATTGTAAGTTGAAATCCTCTCATAGGGTAGATTGTAATGATGTTTATCTCTTAACCGGGAAGACCTTTAACAGGGTAGATTAAATTTTTTAATCAACATGTGTAACCTTAACAGGCACACTTTATTACTGCAGTAGTGGAGAATTTTGTGGGTGTCATCCCCACCCCAGTTTTACCTATTTGGGTTTCTAGGTTACCAAGTTCTTATGTTATGTGTTATTTATTTCATTGTGTGGATGCTATCTGAGATTACATTAGATTCATATATGTATGCATGTGGATCAGTTTGTTTTAAGTGTTTAAATTTGAAGATCTGATTCACCCTCCCTCTCAGTATCTTGCTTTCCCATTATTGTATTTCCAACAATTAGTATCAGAGCTCAGTTCTCTAAAAAGGTCATAATTAGCTTGAGAATACAGATCTTGAGATGGATATCTACAAGATGGGTAAAGTCATTGAGAATCAAAAGATTGATATTCAGCTAGCACTATAACAGCTTGAGACAGCAAGACAAGAATTAAAGAAGTCCTTGACTGCAAGGAAATATTTGGCCAAACAAATGAATGACACTCATTATTAGGAAGAGTACACCACAAATCTATTTTAGAATGGAGATTCTACTGAGAGCGATGTAGCAATAGCAGATCTACTGGAAAAGAATAGTGCACTATGTGAAGAAGTCAAAAACTTGAAAAAGGAACAAGAAGCCCAATCAA
>MU226601.1:620270-641846 GCA_018584345.1 Thuja plicata
GGAGATCTGTCATCAGCATCAGAGTGCATAATGAAGGATCAATACTTGAGACATTCTAATCATTGTATCAGGTGAAAATCTCTTAACAGAGTGGTTCTAGCAGACCTTTCTTAATCTCCTAACAGAGCACTTACTTTATTGTAAGTTGAAATCCTCTCACAGGGTAGATTGTAATGATCTTTAGCTCTTAACTGGGCAAACCTTTAACAGGGTAGATTACATTTTGTAATAAACATTTGTAGCCTTAACAGGCACACTTTATTACTGCAGTAGTGGAGAATTTTGTGGGTGTTATCCCCACCCCAGTTTTACCTATTTGGGTTTATGGGTTACCAAGTTCTTGTGTTATGTGTTATTTATTTCATTGTGTGGATGCTATCTGAGATTACATTAGATTCATATATGTATGAATGTGGATTAGTTTATTTTAAGTGTTTAAATTTGAAGATCTGATTCACCCCCCCCCCCCAACTCTCAGTATCTTGCTTTCCCATTATTGTATTTCCAACACAATCTTGGCTTCACTTTCACACATAGGTTTGGCTTTAGTTCTCCAAATAATTCGATGGTCACTTTCCTGCACATCTCAATTCAAATATCAGTAGTCTAGATAAGATTAAGATCCCAGAGAAAGAAAAGGAAAGAGTCATCACCAGAGTAGGAGAGCTTAGGAGTTTTCTCCCAAACTATAGACTTTGTTCAGTGCATTGAAAGAGGCACAAGAAGCCATAATTGACTCAACCCCAGTCGATTTTCAAGTGGAAGAAGAAAAAGAATACTTATTCAATGGAAACATATCATTATTGAGTGGTATTAAGCAAGGCTGGGACAAGGATCTATAGTTACTAAAGACAATCTATGCAGATATATTCAAACTAGTGTAAGTTAGACAATTTTTGTATGTAAATATGTCTTTATGTTTTGGTATGCATAGTCCAAGGGGGAGTCTAGGAAATTTTTGGCACCCTTTTCCATTTATGTCAAACGGGGAGTATATGACAGTTAAAAGTCTATCTATTATGCTCAGAAGGATTCATGGTGGAATTTCTTTGAAACATTTTGGGAAAGTTAAGCTCTCTGTCGTAAGATAGTTTTTAGACACTTAGTCATTTTTTCACTAATTTTTGCCATCAATGTCAAAGGGGGAGATTGTTTGAAAGATACACTACATAGATGGTTATATGTTTTCATTTATGGAAACTACATGTGAATTCCATGTGCATATAGTTATAGAAGATCAAACCAGAAGTCAGAGAGAGATTTGGCTAAGTACATAAATGAAGAACACAGTGTACAGGAAATTTACAATAAAAGGTCCAGTGTTTCTTTATAGGTTAAATTATTTTGGTGCACATATAAGGGAATAATTTTAGATGTATACAGATGATAATTCCCTTTTTTGGAGGTTTGGTGACATGTTGGGTAAGGGTTAGAAGGATATAAAAAATGGTACTTTATGTTTGACTGTTTGACATACCAACATAGTGAAAGATCTTTACGCGAACATGATAATTTGTTTTTGGTGCTAAATTTTATGTTTCAAAGTTAAATATGACATAGTTATTTGCATGAATATAATTAGTTTGGAGGGAAACCAATTCAAATTGAGGATTTGGCCAACTTGGTCAAATGTGTTGCATTTCCCTAGGACCTTTTTGGTAGCCAACATGGAAGATCTTATATGAGATTGCATACCTATATAATCGATAGATTAGGGTTTATATAAGAGATTTGGAGGATAATTGATGCATGTGTGAAGTGTGCAAGTTAGTTACATGAATATTTGAAATAGGAAAATATGGTTTGATAGTCTGATTAGCCAAGAACAAAGAGCAGGGCAGTTAGAAAGAAAAGTGTATCTGATCAGATTCATGTGCTTATACGAAACTATAATCAAGCATTGTTGATGCTACTCTAGTATTTCAAAATACCTTATGATAATTGGAGTGATATAGTAAAGTAGTGAGCCTTCTAGAGGGTTGTAGCCCTAGTTTTAATTGAGTAGTGAGCTCTAGGCAGTGACCCTGAATGCAAGTACATTCCTACCTTATCTTAAGATAATATTTTCTGTAGAGTATTGACTTGTGGGTATCATCGCCACTATGGTTTTTCTCATAATACGGTTTCCATGATAAAAATACATGTGTTATGGTGTGGTGTTGATTGTATTTATGTTCTCACACTTTACTTTTTGTTGTATGCATTAAGTGGTTTGAGAATCAGTTTAACAAGACAGGATTTTATAGAACATTGATTCACCCCCCCCCCCTCTCAGTGCTCCTTCATTCCAACACTCAAGGAATCCATGGGATTTCCATAACCCTCATATAACAAAAATAATGTTATTTCACAATGAAATTAACACTCATGGGTAAATAAAGAATATAAACTCATATATGGGCTTCCCAAGCCAAAATTCATCAAAAATTCAACTTTCAAAGATCACAAAAATGAGAAACCCCATTTTCTATCATGTCAAAAAAATCCCAAAAATGTATTCATTTCAACTAAAAACCCTATCATGAAAGCTTCAGCCCTTAAAAGTTCCAAAACTATCATATCCAAGAAATCTAAATAATATGATCAAGAAAACACAAATTTTTTCCACAAGAAGGTAAATCCATCCATAGAATTATTATATTTAACACCAGAAACATTTCAAATCCAAGAATTTGAACTATAAATGAAAAATTTGAGAGAGAATATCAAGCATATCTTTCCAAGCCCCAAAATTCACCAAAATATTTGCCAAATGAAAAATCCTACACGAAAACACATGAAATTTTGAGGAAAGGTAGAAATCAATCCAATCAATCCAATGAACAAATACCCATAAAAAAATTCCTTCAAAAGTTTTCCCAACAAGACAAATTCAAATTTCTCATATTCTTTTAAAGCAAAATCCCCAAATTTCTTCTAAAAAATAAGTTGACCAAAAGAGGTAAAAAGTCATTTTTAAAATGAATCTCCAAAATAACTTAAAACTCAAGATAAAATATAAATTCATAACACTCACAAAATTTAGCCAACAAATTAAAAAATATAATAGCCTTCATAAATCCATAATTAAATCTTTAAGTGATTAGATCCCTTTAAAAAAACTTGTCAACTATGACAATTATGTTCAAATCATTGATCGGTGACACTGAATGACATAGGAACACATGTAAGGGAACAACCACAATTACAAAAAAAAGATACAACACATCATGCATCCAAATCATCCATACTAAATTGGCAAAACATTGTCACGTGACAACCGACAAGTGTTTATACATATTAGGAAAAATGTCGTCCACAAGTCGGAGCAACAATCTTGGCTACATAAATGTTGGCCACATGACTACCTCCAATTTAACCACAACCAATGTTATATTTTATTTTAGGAATTCTCATACCTGTCAATTCAGTTGAAGTCAATGTCTGGTACCTTTCGATGTTAGTACAATAGTTGAAGCACACATACACACACATATATCATGTCACAATAACAATGAGTGAAGGGGATCAAGACATCGTGTGGGCCTCACAAGTGAGTAACATGAATGTTTACCTCTTCTTAAAACCACATCATACAAGATCAATAAGAACCATTGAGATAAGTATATCAGTAAATGAAACATCATTTACTCATAAAAATGTAATTAAACATCATCATATATTATAAGAAAAACATTTGCACTGATCTTATAAAATCATCTAAGCTACAATGTTTAGCATCTACAATTATCATCATAATAGACCATAGAATTATTATCTAGTAGTAATCTTCAATTTACATTCATTATCATCAAACACCTCATGTCCAATGAAGTCATTATCTAAAAATGCCATAATCTAATCATTATCAATAGCATACACTGGATTCCCAACATGAATTATTGCAACATGAAAATAGCATATCATAACTCCTTGAATATATAATACCATAATATACATAGTAATGGTTACCATGTTGTGTTTCATATAATATAAACAACAAAATCATAACACAATGATACCATCTATGCATGCTAATGCAAACAAACATCATCACAGAGCTATAATGCAATAATGATCAACAATCAAATACAAGTAAAAATGACTATCTACAACAACAAATGATATCACCCAAACCAACGAACATAATCATAGTCACACTACATAATATTCCAACACCAAAGAGTAGCCTAAATATAGTCACAGGGAAAGAATACACTAGATCCAACTCAAATAATAAAAAACTATGAGTTAATACATCCCTAGAATCCATAACCTCTAAAAGACACCAACACATCATGGTTTGACATAGTCAAATACTATAAATCAATCTAACATACAATTTACACATAGAATTATATGAAGCAATCATAACAACACCCCAAACCAGATCAGGTTATACAAGGATCTACATATTGAAGATCATGAAGCAAAAATAAAATGGGAAGGCAACTACATCCTCCCACCCAAGGGCTAGGATTACTCATGGAAGCTTGCAAATCAATCAAAAAAACATACTATTAACAAGATCTAAAATAAAAAAATCCATCACACAATTCCATCACTCAATCTTCTATAAATACCATCTAGATTATGCCACTTCCTTACCATATACCATGACTACTACAGAGAGAGAACACACAAGCGAGAGGGAATTCCATCAACCCTAAAGTTCAAAAGAAGTATTATAGAAGTGCCACAAAGTTTTGTCCCATCAAATATGGTGCATTTAAGGACTCAGGTAACTCAAAGAGATCTATCTAATCCTTTCCATATGAGTCACACAATAGAAACAACAAGTAACAAAAGATAGAAATGCAAGATCAACCTTCTTTATTATCAAAAAATCATATACAATATAGAGGATCTGCAACATGCAGTCATACATGTTAGGTATACATGCCTACTTAGAATAAGAATTCCTTACAAAATATTCATCATTCATATATAAAAAGACAATCTTATGAGAGTTTACCCTTTAGGAATAATTTCATAAGCTTATAAATCCTTCGCAAGCATCAGGTCAACCTAGAAAGATCATATTTCCCAATTAGAAGAAAATGTAATATAAATTATAGGTTAGGACCCTAATCATTAGGATCTACTTCTAATGAAATAAATAAGAATCATGATCCCTCAAGTAGTTCGACCATAAATGTAATACCACTGAGAAATGATCCTTTAAGCTTGGTCGATCAGAAAATTCCTCCGCGGGATCAAAAAACGCAAATTGGTCGCAAAACATGAAGAACAATATATTCTCGCTTAGAATATGTAAGATCTCATGTGCAAAGTAACCTAATGAAGTATGAACATAGGGAAAGGTTCCACATGATGCCATGAACACGGTATAAGGAACACAACTACAAAAGATCCAAATTGAATGGACACAGAAAGAAACTCAGAGAGCGATCAAACACACACACACACACACACACACACATATATATATATATATTTGGTTGATGCAAGATTTCTTATATCTTAAGATGCTCCTGCATCAGACACCTGGGGTTATTTGAAAAGTGATCCTCTCAGTTTGTTTGGGATAAAGGAAAACCAAGATGGTCAACCTCAGCCTTAGGAATCCATGAATAATATTCCACTGGTTTGTCCTTCTATTTGACAAGATACTCCTTATACTGCTTACCTCTGGTAAATTTGTCAATTCTTATATCCAAAATCTCTGCTATCTCATCCATCTTCTTCTTAGGATACTTTTGTTTGACTTTGATCCATTACCCTCACAAAAATATAACTCATGATACTTATACAATTCTGCAACAATGAATATAGGTGAGATTTCCATGTCCTCTGGTAGCCCCACTTCACATGCATTCCCTGAATCAAATTTCCTCAAGATATTACACGGTCTAAACTTCCTCATCTTTAGCTTATTATATGTTCCAATAGGAAATATCCCTTTCTTTAAATATACCATTACTTTATCACCTGATTCAAATTTCTTATGTATCCTTTTCATATCTTCTCTCTCCTTATATGTCTGATTCATCCCCCCAAATGTTGTTTTATCTGAATGTGTAATCCATTCATGTGTTTTGAAAATTATTCTACTTCAACACTTCTCGTGTTCTCATGACTAATATCCCTCAATTATGATAATCCATTAGGATTAAAATGAGTAACTATCTCAAATGTCATCTTCCCTATACTCCTATTCATTGAATTGTTATATGAAAACTCTACTTGTGCTAAAATCAAATTCCAATTTCTAGGATTTTCTCCAACCAAAAACCTCAATAGGTTTCCCAAACTCTTGTTCACTACCTATGTTTGTCCATCTATCTTTTGGTGAAATGTATAACTAAAATTCAAATCAGAATTCATCATCCTCGAAAGTATCCTCCAAAAATAACCAAAAAATTTACTATCTTTGTCTGAAACTATACTCTTGGGAAATCCATTCAATCTCACAATCTCCTTGAAAAGTAAGTCAGCTACATGTACTGCATCTATTTTCTTCTTACAAGGAATGAAATGTGACATCACATAAAATATATCTACCACCAAAAATATAGAATCATTACCTCTTTGATTCTTTGGTAACCCAAGTACAAAATCCATACTAATATCCTCCCAAGGTATAGTTGGCATTATAAAAGGTGTATACAACCTAGTATCCTAACTACTCCCTTTTGCAACTTAACAAATTCTACATCCTTGAACAAACTTCCCCACATCCTTCTGAATCTGAGGCCAAAAATAATTATCGGTAACCAAAGCAACTTTCTTGTCAATATCGAAGTGTCCAGCTAATCCTCCACAATGATTTTCCTTAATAGAAATCATCGGTATACATAATTGAATTACTATGAATAATATACCATCGTGGATGAAATAGTCAAACCATTTTCTTTGGTATGCAAAAATAGGTTCTCTGTAAGCTTTCCAAGGTTCTGCAAAATCAAGGTCTTCCTCATACAAAGTCCTCAACTCATCAAATCCCAATACTTCAACTCTCATTTTTGTCAGCAAAGTTCTTCTTCTACTCAAAGCATCAATAAATTAATTTGATTTACCACTCCTATATTTCAACACAAATTTATAACCCTACAAAATTCAACTCATCTCATATGTATCTGATTCAACTTACCTTGACTATTCATATATTTCAATGCTTGATATCAGTGTACAAAACAAACTCCTCATGCACCAAATAATGTCTCCATTTCTTCAAATCTTGAACAATGGCATAGAATTCCTGATCATAAACTGAGTATCATCTCTTAGCATCATTCATATTTTCATTGAAATAAGAAATATTTCTTCCTTCTTGACTTAACAATGCTCCAATTTAATTTCCACTTGCATCATAGTATACTTGAAATACTTTATTGAAGCTAACACAAGTTTTCCAATTACCTTTTGTTTCAACAATTCAAAACTCCTATTTGCTCCATGTGTCCACTTGAACTCTTTTCTATCTCCTGTCATTGTCTCAGTCATAGAACTATAAATTAAACTCAAATTCCTTATAAACTTTTTGTAGAAACTAGACAATCCATGAAATGATATAACTTCTCCAACACTCTCAGGTGTAGGCCACTCAACAATTGCTTTCACTTTCTTAGGATCCATCTTCAAACCTTCTATAGATATCACAAAAATCAAATATACTATATATTCCCTCATGAAAGAAGAATTCTTAATTTTTATCAACAATTTCTCTTCTCTCAATCTCTACAATACTTATCTCAGATGAAACAAATGATCTTCCTTAATCTTATTGAAAATCAGAATTTCATCAAGATAAACAATCCCAAAATTACCCAATAATTTCTTCAATACCTCATTCATCAATCTCAAGAAAGTACTTGGGGCATTATTCAATCCAAAAGGCATCACCAACCTGTTGGAGTATGTCAAATTTAGAAGATATATATCGATGTCTTTTGGCTTGCACTAATGATTTCTATACATCAGCAAATGAATCAATATCATCCCGATGTATATATCATATGATGAGGCATCTATTTAAAGAGACATGCCTCTATGTGAATTCCATTCATGTAGAGTTGTGTCTCTTTGAAGATGCATTCTCCTCTCCAATAGATCAGATGTTTATAAACAACGATTAAGATTTAATCAATTTTCATGCTTAACATGTAATTAGTTAATATTAAATTGATTTCCATAATCGATATTATTTAACATATGATCATAATCGATTCACAATCAAATTCAATACATTAGTTAATTCACATAATTGATTTCTCTTGATCGATCCAAGACATGATCAATCCATTTGATCATTTGATCAATAACAAATATGATCGGTGGTTTACAATGACAAATATAATCATCTTCAGAATTACATGATTTATATAATGATCATAATCATGTATATATATCCATATATATCATTATATATATATATATATATAGACACACACATGATTATTCGTAATCATTTCATGATTAATATGATCAAGGAAAATACATATATCATTACATATAAAAAAGATAGATGTCAAATATTCACTTATCCATTTGATTTTATGAGTTAGATTAATCTAAATGAAGATACAAACATTAACACTCCCTCTTAGCTAGGGAGGATTAAATCTATAAAAAAATGAAACACAATAAATCCATTTATTGTGCAAAAGAAAATATATCACCTCACCGTGATATCTGGAGATATGGAATGAGTAAGAATATCAAGTCACGTGATATTCACCATAACTCTCAACAATATCCATAACTATGGTATGTGAATTGGAATCATGTCTCATGATGCCTACCATAAGAATATTTGATCATGGCATATCCATGGATATTAAGTCACATAATCCACCATGATTATCTCTTGAAAAATCATTATGGTTTATCTTATGATATCAAGTCCCATGATATCTACCATAATGTCCTAAGAGATATTAACTATCATGAAATGTCCAAATATATCATGTCTCATGATATCCATCACGACAGTGAAGTTTATCATTGTAAAGTCATCACCTTAAAATATCAACCAATTACAAGTGTTCATCATTGAAAAGTTGTCATCTTTCAACAATGTTCACATGGGACCCATAAGCCAATAAAGTAATGGAGTCACACACATGACATCTATGATGAACCATATCAATGGGTGGATCTATCATGGCTACTTCCATAGGGTGGAACAAGGGTTTCACTTTAAACTTATCTCTCATAGAGAAGAATCTAATAAAGCATATTTCAATAAATCATTGATGCTAAGACTCCCTCTTAGCAAGGGCTTCATTTCTCCATGACTCTAAGCTAGTCTCAAAATGCACTAACTTTACTTTGGAAGGAGGCTTGGTGAGAATATCGGTCATTCATTCTTCAGTGATAATGTATTTTGTCTAAATACTAAAGAAATCATCTCTCCATGATCTACTCCCTCTGAATCTCTAGGATCCAAAATCCTGAAAGATCAATTTGGAAGATCCTCTAGTAGCTCCCTCTATTACCGAAGCATACATGGTCTTAATCATGAAAATTTCTTGCTCCAAGAGACTCTCATAATCTGGCACATGATCATACACACCATGTTAAATTTTTTATCACAATATTATTTATAGGAGTAGTTTCTCATACACAAATATACTTGTTTGATTCCATAATAACATGAGTGATTGTAATAAACTATGGATTTATCCCCAGCCTTGGCAACACCAAACATTCATGATAATGTGGCTTCCATATGAAGCTACAAATACATGTATCAACCTCTTGTACTTCTCATCCAAGGTTTCCTTAGATGAAATGTTATTCTTCTGAGTATGATATCAACCTTCTGACCTTCTCATCCAAGGCTACCTCTAATAGATTGTTAGACTCCCTCTAAAACTAATGTCCATATTCAATTTAGTTAAGTATCAAGTTTTATTTCCCTTTAATGCAACTTTTTATGCTTCTTGATCCGCCCTTAAGGCATTCCAAAGAGAGATTACAAATAGTTCATAAAACTAAACTATCCCAAAGAGAAATACCAATGATAGAAGCATACAAGATCTACTTTATCAATGTTATAGCATGAATTAATGACTCAGAAAAATCATGAACATTATTAAAGGGTATGAAATACTTATCTCTATATATGTATGATACTCTTGGGCAATTCACGACAAACTCATGATAGAATGTTGAGCACACCGCATCATTTAATGCCTCTGTTACAACACGATTCCCATATGCTCTATTTCTAGGAAATGACTACACAATATGCTTCACATTAGCCAAATTTTGGAACCATATAATATATAGACTTAAACAACCAAGTAGATTCTTTCCACTAACAACAATTAAGGGGCTGACAAAGCCAAACCCACCGTGCTAGAAATGGACCCCAATTCACATAATCATATGTATGACAGTTTCACAATAGCATTGATCTTCTCAAGCAAGAATTATATTTGGAGTCTGCAATATGCCAGTTATCCCTATATCACGTGTTTGTTTTGTGTTCACTATGTGGATCCATAAATCTGCTTCTTTATTATTTATATAATTCCCTAGACACCGTGACCAACAACATGATTGCAAATGAAAATATACTTGAATATGTATACACTGCTCCACCAGAAAAATATAGCAAAAGTATACAATGCTCCTGACCACCAAGGAGTGAATCCTTGGAGATGTGATACCATAATAAAAAACAAATTGATAGACATTTTTAATTACAGATCAAGAGTTTCATCATTAAGCACCACATCCTTAGCATAATTACATCAGATAATTGGCCGAATTAGACCATAGTGATTACTATTGATTCACATCCTCATTGGACTTAAACAATTTCCTAGAGATCAAATTCTTAGGCGATCAAGAATTGTAGTATCCTAATCATATTTCTTCACCATATCGAGACATAGATTCCATCCCAACGCAAAAATCATATGAATTAGATCATAAATCTTGGTAAACTTGGTCTCAACCAATGAAATGAGAAATGAGGAATGACCAGAGATGTGGTATTCTGAGACCATTCGCATATCACGCCCCTTTCAATAAACATCGACCAAGATCCAATGAGAAAGAATGCCAAACTCAAAATATCTCTAACTGACACTACTTGTGCCAAGGAACCAGATCACTTAAAGAACATCACCACATAGTGATTGAAAAAACACAAGCCTATTCAAATATGGATAATCCAAAAATGAAAATTTCCAATGCTCAAGAACTCTATGATTGATAATTTTTAGTGGCTTCCTCTTTGTTTTAGATATCTGGCCAAGCACAATTGAAGAGAAGGCCACACCCAACCAATACACAGATCGCTACAGATAATTGAAACAAGTAATATAGGTGTCATAAAGCTCAACAATTGATTCATGAACACAAAAAATGAATATGGCCTCTACAAATTGCAATATAGATCCTACAATCAATTATCCCTATCATGGACACAGAGATCCATCTAACATTAGCTTGCGCTTAATAACACGTTCCATCTATTTATCATTGTCCATTGATTCGCATAGTCCTTTTCATATCCTTTATCATACTTTTGTATTTGTTTATGATGTTTTTGATGAATATATCAACTTTATTTCAACCTGAAAATAAATACCCTTCAACAATTTGTATAAACATGAATATTGTAGTTTCAACCAGAATCACTTTGTATGGCTTCCTGAGACTTGAGGTTTCAAAGAAAACAAAATTATCCAGAATTCTGGCTATAGATATTCCTATCATAAATATGAAACATGATTCATATCAAATTTTCATTTTAATATATTTTGAATATGCACATTTAAATATATGCCTGAAACTTCCTTTTTTTTATGGAAGTGTTCCAAGGTGTGCTCGCACAAACTCCACTAGGAATCCACTTGTCCTAGTCTTCTTAGGATCCTAAACTCAACACTAGGATCTTCCAAGCCTTTTCCCCAATGGCCTAAGACTTAACTAACTCAACACAGTGAGTTATGCTTCTTGTGCTTCAACTTGAAAGATAACTATCACTAGTTTTGTCTCAATGCTTCACTCTTGCTTGAAGGATTCTAGGAATAAATCCTCCATCCCAACTTCACCAATTCTAAAAGGGTCATGTCCACCATTTGAACATTCATTCTGCATCATTTTCACTCCAATAGAATAGTTCTTCAATCCCAATTCAATTGAGTTCCAAATTTACTCCTTATAGGACCCTATTAGGCCTAATTGACCAATTAGCCCTATCTAGAGGGTTTTTCTGGATTTCTTCCCAAAACTTACAAACAACCCCAAAAAATATCCTAGGATCCTGATACCCTTTTGGAAGACCTAAACTATTTTCAAGGTCTAGGTTCCCCAAGTCATCCGTACCCCAGTGTCCTGAAATGTAGGGCTAATAGGGCTTTTTGGGTTCCTAAAATGCAGTTGATTGATTTCTATCTAGAAATATATCCAAATGGATGGTTCAAGATCTTATCTCTCAACTTGGGATATATATGACCCTAATGACTCTGAAACTACATTTGGTTCAATCTTTTCACACACACCCTTGCTTCTGCATTCAATTTTCTCTCTTCCATACACCTAATCGGACAGTCATAGCTCGCCTAGGGCATGGCTTGAAAAATAGAAAATTGGTTCTTCAGGCCTCCTAATTGAATATATACATTATAAAGAGGCTCCCCTAACATATTCATCTACCTTTTGTAGTTTCACACAGTTGGATTCTATGGGGGAGCCATGAAACCAAAATCTACCTAAACTGAACCAGTAAACACTCTAAATCCTAAACAATTTTCTAAGACTATCAAATAAACTCTAATATAATTTCTCACTAAATAAAAATATCTTATATCTACTCCAACTTCATGGATCCAACACTAGATTCAACCTTTCAATCCATTAATACACCATTAACATAAAAACAAGTTGGTTGTACTGTCAAACCAGAACACTCTACTTTCATTCAAAATTGATTACAATATCCTCTGCCTTGGGAAATGAGCCAAAAATTATCTTAAGATGCCTCTCCCATGTTTTTAGGCCTTTAGCATTGATTTCCCACTCCTAGAATGAAGGGAATCCAAAGTTTTCAAATTGCAAATGTTGTCATGACAACTTTTGAGCATCTTTTGCATTTATGATGCCAACTAACTTTTAGGACCTCTAACCTATATAACTTGATGGATTAACATCATTAAGGCCTTTTTAGGTACCTTTCACACTTTTCTTAGGTCTATGACACATTTAGATCACATTTCTCATTTTAGGCCTATCCTAGGGACTAAAAACTTAGAAATCAAACTAACATAAACTAGATTGGATTTAGTACTAACTACTAGTCCATCTAGTCACACACATTGCAATACCTTCTAAGGTCAAAAGTAAAATCACTGACTTGGCTAGAGTTAGTTACAATCCAAAATTGACTAAGCATTGGGAGTTTGCCTAGGTGCTCCTGCGCCATCCTCCCCAAATGAAAATGCTTCAATCCACCCTTGGATTGAGTAAGTTGGGATCAATGCCCAACTTTTTGAACTCTGTCTCCTTTACCCAAGCTACATCTACATCCATTTATCCATGCCACTTCACCAAGTGTTCTTTGTATTCCTTCTTTCTTGTCTTCTTGTAGACTCTGGAATCTAGTATGTGTTCTTCCTTCTTGATTGGTGTAGATGGCAAGTTGAGTTCCTCCACATCCTGTATGACTTCAGTCAAACTTTGATCTGGATCTGGGATTGGGATTTTGTACAAAACTAAGTCTACTACATTAAACACCGGAGATAGAACCATATCCTCTATAAGTTCCACCTTATATGCATTTTTTCCATATTTGGCCAGTATAGTACATGGGCCAATTATTCTCATATGTATTTTATGTGGCACTCCTTTCTACAACCTTTCCTTGTTGAGGTGTACTATCACCAAATCCCCAATTTGGAATTGGACATCTCTTTTCCTCTCATCCACTTTTCTCTTTATTTTCTCTGTATTTTCAATGAGTGTCTTCCTCACTGTTTCATGGACTTCTTGCATAGAATGTGAAAATTCATCTGCATAAACACTTCCCTTGGATCCATCCTTCAAATCTCTGAACTCAAATATGCCTCTTGGATGAAGGCTATAAACTATTTCAAAAGGACTCTTACCAGTAGTCCTATTCACTATGTCATTATAAGAATACTCTTCTTGCCCAATGAGTTGATCCAAAACTTGACCATACTCCTTAGTTAAACATCTTAGGAGGTTTTCAAGACTCCTATTTACTACCTCAGTTTGGCCATCAGTTTGAGGACGGTATGCATATCCAAAAGATAATTTGGTTCCTAGCTTCTGCCATAGAGTCTTCCAAAAATGACTCATGAATTTGGTATCCCTATATGATACTATGCTCAATGGTAAACTATGTATTATGAATACCTCCTTGAAGAATAGGTGAGCTATCTGACTGGCATCATGGATTATCTTGTAGGGTACAAAGTGTGCCATCTTACTAAATCTGTCCACAATAACGTAAACGGTATCCATTCACTATTTTGTCTTGGGAAATCCCACTACAAAATTCATGCTCATACATTCCCATGGTCTAGTTGGAATGGGTAGCGGCTGGAATAGGCCCGCATTTGAAGATGTACCTTTTTCCTTTTGACAGATAACACAATTTTCTACATATTTATTAACATCCAAATTTATCTTGGGCCAAAAATAGAACCTCTGAACTAATTCTTGGGTCTTATTGACACCAAAGTGTCCACTAAGTGCACCGTTGTGCTTCTCTTGAATAAAATTTTCTCTTATGGACCCTCTAGGGACACACAATTGACTTCCTTTAAACAAAAGATCACTCTGCAAAGTATATTCAAAGAATTGAGTATGAAAGTGGTTCTTGTATTCTTGACATACCTTGTAGATGTTTGCAAAATCTCCATCTTCTGCATATAGGTCTTTGAATCTCTCTATTCCCATGCTCTGCAAGTGTATCTCTTGTACTGTTATGACTCTTCTGCTTAAGGTGTCTTCTACCTTATTTTTCAATACCTTCTTGTGCTTGATGTTGAAGGTGTATGCATGCAAGTATTCAACCCTCTTCATATGCTTGTGACTGAGCTTATCTTGGGAGTTCAAGAAACTTAGTTCTTGGTTGTCTGAAAAGACTACAAACTTCCTTTGGAAGCAATTAGTGCCTCCACTTCCTCAAAGCCTGGACCAGAGCATACATCTATAGGTCATAAGAAGAGTATTTATTCTTTGCTTCACTTAGTTTCTCAAAGTGAAAGGCCATTGTTCTTCCCTCTTGACTCAATACTGCACCAATGGCTACCTTGCTGGCATCATATTCCACTATGAATAGCTTCTAAAAGCTTGGAAAAATCAAGATTGGTTGGGTATAAATCTTCTTCTTTAACAACTAAAACCCATGGTTAGCTTGTTCATTCTATACAAATTTAGTTTTTATCCCACCCTTGATAGTATCAAGCATAGGAGCACAAATTGCACTGAATTGCTTTATAAATTTTCTATAGTACTGTGCTAAGCCATGAAAACTTCTTACCTCAGTGACTATCCTTGGAGTAGGCCAGTTGATGATGGCTTCAACTTTGCTTGGATCCATCTTTAGATTGCCTTGAGATAGTAAAAACCCAAGGTACGCTAGCTCTTGTTTCATGAATTCACATTTCTCCAAGTTGATCATCAACTTCTCTTCATGCAGCTTCTTGAAGACTATTTGCAGATGTGTGAGGTATTATTCTCTTATCTTTCTATAGATGAGTATATCATCCAAGTAAACTACCAAAAAATTTCCTATGTAGTCTTTTAGGACTTCATTCATGAGTCTCATGAATGTGGATGGGGCATTGGATAACCCAAATGGCATGAAAAGCCACTCATACAGTCCTTATGTGGTCTTGAAGGTTGTTTTCCATTCATCTCCCTCATTGACTCTGATTTGGTGGTATCCACTCTTCAATTCAATCTTTGTGAAAATTTTTGCTTCACCTAGACAGTCCATTAGGTCTTCTATACTAGGGATAGGGAACCTATACCCAATGGTTATTTTGTTTATTGCTCTGGATTTAGTACATAGGCTCCATGTTCCTCCCTTTTTAGGGGCTAAGATAGTGGGTACAACACAAGGGCTAATACTTTTCCTAATCAGACCTTGGCTTAGGAGTTCTTGAATCTGTCTAGCTATTTCCTCATTTTGTTGAGGAGTCATTTTGTATGCAGCTTTATTTGGAAAGGTAGCTCCTAGAATGAAGTCTATTTGTTGGCTTACATTCCTCTTAGGGGTAGGGATGATGGTTGTCCATCACTAACAATACCTTCATACTCCTGTAGCATTTCCTGCACTTCCTTTGGCAATTTTGTCTTCTTGACTGTCTTGTCTACAATTTCTTCTTTTGATTTCAACACAAGTGAAAAACCAACTCCTTCTCCTTCTTCTAAGGATTCTAAGAACTCTTTCTCACTAACCATGAGAACATTGGGGCCAGATGATTTCATTTCTCCATCCTCTAGTAGTGATTGTATTTTTAATGTCACATTGTCCTTCTTGAAAGAATATGAGTTCTTTTCTCCATCATGCATGGCCTATCAGTCAAATTTCCATGGTCTACCAAGGAGTAGGTGACATGCATCCATAGGTAGCACATCACACAATACTTTGTCCTTATGCCTTCCAATTGAAAACTCCACCCAAGGTTGTTCATTGACAAGGACATGTTGTCCCTTGTTTAACCAGGTGACTTTATAAGGATTGGTATGGGGTATCCTTTTCATTTTCAGCTTGTTAAACTGCATCCTCTGACACTATGTTGTTAGTAGACCCTAAGTCTATGATTAAGCCACACAATTTCCCCATCATTTTTCATTTCACTCTAAATAGTGATCTTGACTAGGCTCTTCTTTCACTGGTTCCTTAATAAAAATTTTTCTCATCATTAAATTCTCATCTTCCTCTGACTCTAAGGGAACCTCAAGGTGTTTTCTTCCACCACTAGCCTCTTCTTGGACATAATTCAACCTTTTATCACTTCCTTGAGAAGTAGTACCCTTCTCTATACATTTGTATGTAGGATGTCCCATTTGGTTGGAGTGGTAACACTTCATGATAGAAAATTAGTTACCCCTACCTTGGTTACTATTTCTTCCTCTTCTATTAGAGTTCCTTCCTCTATTTGAACTCCCTCTATTGGAGTTTCCTTCTTGTTGTTCAGAAAATTTAGTATCTCCTTGAATCTTTGGTTCAAAACTCCTTCCACCATATCCACCTCTCTATCCTCTAGTGTCTCTTCCTTTACCTCTTCCTCTAGTAGTGCTAGAGTCTTGTTTCTTTCTCAACTTTTCTTCAACTTTAATAGCAATTTGGTGACACTTCTGAATGGTATATGGAGTCAAGAGACTCATCTCATCTTGTATGGTCCACTTAAGGTCATTAAGGTATCTTTCTACCTTCACCTTCTCATCCTCTACAACTCTACACCTCATGCAAAGTCTTTTAAATTATTCAGTATAGGAGTTTACATCTAGGTCCTTATGTCTTAAACCTTGTCTTCTTTTATGCAGTTGGATTTCATAATCCTCAGGGATATAAGAATATCTATTTTTTGCAACCATAGATCTCCATGTGGCAATGGGATTCTTTCCTTCCTTCTCCCTCTCATCTTGGATGAATTTCCACCAAGTGAGTGTAGACCCTCTTAGAATAGCTTTAGAAACTTTCACCTTTTGAGCCTCAGTGATTCTATCATACTCAAAATGGTTTTCTAGTCCTTCTATCCAATATGGGACTATCTCTGGTTCCATCTTTCCAATAAAGCTAGGAACTCCTTCTAGTTCTTTACCACTCATAGCCTTTAAATCTTTCAAGATTGGCTCCTCATTAAGGATAGGGTCAGCTTTGGGTACTTCATCATCTATGGAAATCTCCTTGCCTTTCCCTTTGACCTTATCCTTCACTTCTTATGCTTTCACATCAACTTCATCTACCTTTTTCTCTAATTGTGCCAATCTATCTCAGAGTATTCTATTATCCACTTCTTGATCATCTACCTTTTTATCCAAATCTGCATTGGTCACCATTGTGGATTCTCCTACTGACTCTTCTGGTTGGAACATTAACTACAAGCCTGATCAAACAAGCTCTGATACCAATCTGATGGAAGTGTTCCAAGGTGTGCTCGCACAAACTCCATTAGGACTCCACTTGTCCTAGTTTTATTAGGATCCTAATCTCAACACTAGGATCTCCCAATTCTTTGATCCAATGGCCTAAGACTTCACTAACTCAACATAGTGAGTTATGCTTCTTGTGCTTCACCTTGAAAGACAACTATCACTAGTTTTGTCTCAATGCTTCACTCTTGCTTAAAGGATTCTAGACATAAATCCTCCATCCAAAATTCACCAATGCTACAAGGTTCATTTCCACCATTTGAACATTCATTCTGCATCATTTTCACTCTAATATAATAGGTCTTCAATCCCAATTCAATCGAGTTCCAAATTTACTCCTTATAGGACCCTATTAGGCCTAATTGACCAATTAGCCCTATCCAGAGGGATTTTATGGATTTCTTCCCAAAAATTACAAACAACCCCAAAAACTATCCTAGGATCCTAATACCCTTTTGGAAGACCTAAAATATTTTCAAGGTCTAGGGTTCCCAAGTCATTTATACACCAGTGTCCTAAAATATAGGGCTAATAGGGATTTCTAGGTTCCTAAAATGCAGTTGACTGATTTCTATCTAGAAATATATCCAAATGGATGGTTCAAGATCTTAGCTCTCAATTAGGGATCTATATGACCCTAATGACTCTTAAACTACACTTTTTTCATACCTTTCACACACACCCTTGCTTCTACATTCAACTTTATCTCTTCCATACACCTAATCGGACAATCATAGCTCGCCTAGGGCATGGCTTCAAAAATAGAAAATTGGTTCTCTATGCATCCTAATTGAATATATACACTTTAGAGATGCTCCCCTAACATATTCATCCACCTTTTGTAGTTTCCCACGATTTGATTCTATGGGGCAGCCATGAAGCCAAAATCTACCTAAACTGAACCAGTAAACACTCTAAATCCTAAACAATTTTCTAAGACTATGAAATCAACTCTAATCTACTCTCTCAATGAATGAAAAGATCTTGTATGTACTCGTACTTCATGGATCCAACACTATATTCAACTTTTCAATCCATTAACACACCATTAACACAAAAACAAGTCCATTGTACATTCAAACCAGAACACTCTACTTTCATTAACTTCAAAAAATTGCTTACAATATCCTTTGCCTCAGGAAATGAGCCAAAAAGTATCTTAAGATGCCTCTCCCATGTTTTTAGGCCTTCAACATTGATTTCCCACTCCTAGAATGAAGGGAATCCAAAGTTGCCGAGTTGCTTGCAACATTTTCAAAAAGTTGCAAATGTTGTCATGACAACTTTTGAGCATCTTTTGCATTTATGATGCCAACTAACTTTTAGGACCTCTAAACCATATAAATCGATGGATTAACATCATTAAGGCCTTTTTAGGCACCTTTCACACTTTTCTTAGGTCTAGGACACATTTAGACCACATTTCCCATTTTATAAGGACTAAAAACTTAGAAATCAAACTAACCTAAACTAGATTGGATTTAGTACTAGATACTAATCCATCTAGTCACACACATTGCAAGACCTTATAAGGTCAAAATTAAAATCATTGACTTGGCTAGAGTTGATTACAAGCCAAAATTGACTAAGCATTGGGAGTTTGCCTAGGTGCTCATGCACCACTTTTGATATTAAAGCATAGTAGAAGCTCTGTGAGGACAACCTATAAACCTCAAGATTTATTTGGTTTTGTGTAATGTATCAACTCAAAATGAACAAGCCTAATATATCAGAATGTATAATTCCTTCAATTAAAATCCCCTTGTAGTTTTAGTTCACTCCATGATATGATTCTTCAAACATATTTTCCACATTAAATAATATCAAAAGGAAGCTATTTTCATTTTTAATGTTTAGATACATCTCATATCATAATAGATATATTTTTATGACTATTCTATAATTAGACTTCCAGAGATATTTGAACCCACGAGTATTGAAGTTTGACTAAATCTCAGTGCAAGTTCGACTACACCCCTTAGATCCCAAGCTACATCCGTTAGTAAGTGAAGGCTTTGATCAATAACAACATCCAGTCCTGAGTTTGATTGTAGTCCATAATCAAGCTCAGAATCAAATCTCATCCAAAAATTGAACCTCATACCTATGATCAAACCACTTCCTCTCCTCATCATAGTACATGCGAACCATGGGAAGATTATTTATCAACATATAGAGGGAATGCACTGGCATACAGGAAAAAAATATTTTAAAGATACCATGTTGTTTTGAAGATATCGTGTAATAACATCAGTGGTATCTACAATACATATTTACCTTAGCGTCTATCATTATCATAGACTACCTTACAACATTGGTCATCATACAAGCTTCAATGATATACTTATGTGACTTATAAGGTTGATTGCCAACATTCTCAGTTCTATCTTACATGTGATCAATAATCTGATATAAGAGACATTGTCATACACATCTACAGGCACTCATGAAATTAATCTTCTATGATACCATGTTGGATTTTGTCAGATTTAGAAGATATATATATATATATATATATATATATATATATATATATATCGATGTCTTTTGTCTTACACTAATGATTTATGTACAACACCAAATGAATCGATATCAACCTGATGTATATACCATATGAGGAGGCATGTCTTTAAAGAGACATTCCTCCATGTGAATTACATTCATGTGGAGTCATGCCTCTTTGAAGAGGCATGCTCCTTTCAATAGATCACTTGTTTATAAACATTGATTAAGACTTAATCGATTTCCATGCTTAACACATAATTAGTTTTTCATTGCTAGTAAAAACAGGTTTTTAGGGGGACCTAAAATCCCTTACAAGCATTACATAAAATGAATATAATTTAACTCCACTAAACTAAAATAGGATTGGACACCAGCTCGAAAAACCCAGAACCAATGCAAAAAAATAAGAAATAAAAAACCAGAAACCAGCTAAACCACACAGCAATCGAAAACCAAAAAAAAAACCAGAACTAAAGTAGGGGAACATCAAGACCTAGGAAAACTCCAGAAGAGTTCCCTTGTCCTTCTTCTTTTCTTCAGACACCTTCTTGAGATCAGCGTTAAAGTATGAGAGTTTCAGGATCCTACCTTGAATTTTTTTCTTTTTAGCAGATCGAGCGCGCTTGCCCAGGCCAGCATCTTTGTCATCCTCGATCTTCATAGTGGGAGACCCAACATCCAACTCTGACTTGATGGTGTTAAAGAACTCCATCTTAGAACCCATGAAAATGTTATTATCATTCATGTGCTTCTTTAGAGTGTTCTCCAGGATATCCATTTTGTCTTGCAGATCCTTCATGTTAATCTCCTCCTCTTTAGCTTAACACATAATTAGTTAATACTAAATCAATTTCCATAATTGATATTCATTAACATATGATCATAATCAATTCACTATCAGATTCAATATAGTAGTTGATTCACATAATCAATTTCTATTGATCAATCCAAGGCATGATCAATCCATTTGATCATTCG
>MU226601.1:642058-661795 GCA_018584345.1 Thuja plicata
TATATATATATATATATATGCACATGATTATTTTTTATATTTTTCTCTTTCAAGCATTACAAACTTTCTTATCTGATGCAGGAGCATCTTGGGTTCTTGGCAATCCTGTATCAACCAAAAATATGTTAGTCTTGGTTCGGTACCTTGTTAACGACTGCTCAGTAAAGCATTTGGTAACTTCTTTGTTCCCTCGGTTGAAGACTTATTTTCCACTCGGGCTCGGTTACTTGTTTCTGCCTTGCTTTACTGATGGGTCTTAGTGGGTTTTCACCAAGTTGTTTTTTGCTCGGTTGGCTTCTTATGGAGTTGTTTTTGTTGCTTGATTGGTTTCTTATCGAGTTGATTATTTTGATGTTGGATCTTCTGGCCGACTTTGACATTTAATTTCCATAGCGTAATTAATGTGGGATCTCTCATTTGGATGTTTGTGGACGTAAATTTGGGTCTTTATTGTTTCCTATGTTAGATCTTTAGGATCTAAGTGCCAACCTCTTTGGTGGACACTTGTATATATTTGGTTTGTTGTTCTTAGATTAGGAGTCAGTTTTTGGTATAAAAGATTAAGGTTAGAAGATTTATATTGTAGGTCTGTGACCTTGCATGTATCAAAGATTCTCCTGTAAACATCTGAATGTATATGGATGAAACATGGAAGGCCTTACAACCTGACATGTAATAAGTTTTATGAAGTAATATATATGATCTATTGTTTCTTGTCTCCCTTTTTGTGTTGTTGCTTCCGAATTGTTCTACAAGTTAGTTTGGATAGCTGGGAGTGCCTTGGGCCCTATTCTTCCAACCCTCCTTGAGTCACGTGGTATTAGAGTGAAGGTTATATCTAGGTTCCTTCTTGTAAGCCCTAACCAATTTGGTTGATATTATTGTGGGGTTGCAGATTGTGATCTAACCTACAATTGGAGAGGGTTTCAAGATGGTTTGTGGGAGAGGAAATGCAAATCTAGGTCTAGCTGATATGCTAAGATAGATGGTTGCAAGATTGGAAGTTGTTGAGACAACCCAATAGAGAGGAAGACATCTTGAAGATGTTAGTGATGATGAATTTGAAGAAGTGCAAGGAGAAGTTGCACCTGCACCTGTGATGGATCAGGAAGAAGAGAGATTCTTGTGAGCTTTGAAAAGCTTGAATTCCACACCTCAGTTTAATCCTCCTGAGTATAGTGGAAAGTTATACTTTGATGAGTTGATAGACTGGATAACTGAGATGGAAAAATACTTTGAGTATTAGAATGTACCAGAGGAGAAAAAGGTAAAGATTGCAAGTACAAAGTTGAAAGTTCATGCATCCTTATGGTGGGAGAATCTGCAATTGGATTGTAAGAAGAAGGGTAAAGACAAGATCAAGGTATGGGATAAGATGATAAAAAAATTTAAAGGCAAGTTTCTACCTTGTGATTACCAGATTAACCTAGTAAGGATAAAGTAGAGTTTTAAGTAGAAAGATAGCTCGGTAAAATACTACACTGAGGAATTCAATAGATTAGACATCAGGTCTGGACATATTGAAGATGAGGTGGAAAGAATAGAAAGATATCTTAATGGATTAAGAAGTTATATACAAGATAAGATCATCTTGGTAAAGATGGAGAGCATTGAAGAGGCATATCAATTTGACCTAAAATCTGAGGAGAAATTGAACAAAATATATGAACATAGGCAAAGAGAAAGAGGTGGTAGATTCCCTAGAGGAAGAGGAAGATCTCATGGTGAAAATAGTAGATCCAAACCAGACAAGACAAATCCAAACACATATCAAGACAAAGGAAAGACTGAATGGAAAGGTGGGAGTTCATTCCAAGGAAGAGGCAACTACTCTTGAGGTGGTTATAGTAGAAGAGGGTTCCAAGGAACTTGTTACAATTGTCTTGAAGAAGGACATAGATATTTTGAGTGTACACATGCAAGCAAGAAAGTCAATAGTAGAAGAGATTCTTTGGTGCAAGAAGAGTCACCGAATGAACCTGAGAAGGAAGGAAATATAATGATTAGAAGGATATTATGGAGGGAGAAAGATATGCAAGATCTTGTCAGGAAAATTTTGTTCAAGACCAGATGCAGAGTTGTGAACAAAGTTTGGAAGGTAATTGTTGATAGTGGAAGCTCGGGGAATCTTCCATTAGAGGAGATGGTCACAAAGTTGCAGTTGGAAAGAATGAAGCACCCAAAGCTCTATTAGATTTCATGGATCAAGGATGAACATACATTAACGGTGAGTGAACAATGTTTTGTGAATCTGAAAATTGGAAAGTATTATGATAAGGTATTGTGTGATATTACGCCAATGGATTGTTTTCATATTTTTTTGGGTAGACCTTGGCAATATGATAGACATGATATACATGATAGAAGAGTGAATAGATATACTATTTGGTTTGATGGTAATAAAAAAAGCTTGTTACCTTTGGTTGAAGAATCTGTTAGTGAGATATGTACGTCTATGAAATTTTTTTTGATGGAAGGTAGACAGTTTGTTAAGGATTTGAAAAGAAATGATATTTGTTATGATTTGATTCCTAACATACTGAGTAAGAATACAGAAGATGAAGTTCCTATAGAGGTTGAAAAATTTCTTACCGATTACAAAGAGATCATTTTAGATAATGTACCTAAGGGTTTGCCACTGATGAGAGATATTAGTCATTGTATGGATCTAATTCATGGAGCTAGTTTACCAAACAAGGCACCACATCGGTTGACACCGATCAAGAATGAAGAACTCAACTGACAAGTTCATGAGTTGTTGAACAAGGGTTTAATCAGAGAAAATTTGAGTCCATTTGTAGTACTAGTTGTATTGGCACCTAAGAAGAATAGAGAATGGAAAATGTGCACTGATTCAAGAGCAATCAATAAGATCATAATTAAGTATAGGTTTCCTATACTGAGGATGGATGATATAATGATTGTTTGAGTGGAGAAAAATATTTTACCAAAATTGATTTGAAGAGTGGATATCATCATATCATAATTAGAGAAGGTGATGAGTGGAAGACTACTTTCAAGATAAAAGAAGGTGTATATGAGTGGTTGGTTATGCCCTTTGGTTTAACTAATGCACCTAGTACATTTATGAGGTTAATGAATGAACTTTTGAAGATATTCTTGAATAAATGCGTGATTGTATACTTGGATGATATTCTAATATTTAGTAAGACTAGAGAATAGCATTTGATGCATATAAGACAAGTGTTGCAGAGATTGAAAAAGGAAAATTTGTTGATAAATCTGAAAAAAGTGTTCCTTCATGAAAGAAGAACTTGTGTATTTAGGTTTTGTGATTTCAGCTGATGGTTTGATGATGGATCATGAGAAGGATGAAGATATACTTAGTTGGCCTAAACCTGAGAATGTCAGTGAGGTAATATCTTTCATGGATTGCAAAGTTTTTACAATAAGATTATCAAAAAATTTGGTTCTATTTGTAATGGTATGACTGTGACAATAAGAGGAGACAAAAGAGAATTCAAATGGACACATGGAGCTGATAAAAGTTTTGAGACTTTGAAGCAGAAGGTTGTTGAATTGCATGTATTAACCTTACCTGATTTCAATAAGGTATTTAAAGTTGAATTTGATGCAAGTGGAATGCAATAGGAGTTGTGTTGAACCAAGAAGGTAAACATGTTGCTTTCTTTAGTGAAAATTTGAATGATACTAAAAGGAAGTATTTTTTCTATGATCAAGAATTCTATGATATTGTTCAAGCTTTGAAAAAATGGAGACAGTATTTGATGTTGGGTGAATTTGTGTTGTATACTAATCATAAGGCTTTATAGTATTTGGGTAGACAAAATAAGTTGAATTAGAGACATGAAATAGGTAGAGTATTTGCAGATTTTCACATTTGTAATAAAGCATAAGAGTGGACTTTCTAATCGAGTTGTTGATGCATTGAGTAGAAGAAGATCTTTATTGACTGAAATGATAATTGAGGTTCTTGGTTCTGATGACATGAAGCAGTTGTATGAAAATGATCCTGATTTTTCTGAGCAGTAGAGAGTGTGTAGAGAACCTATTCCAAATCGACCAAGTAAGTATGAAGACTATTTCATTCAAGAAGATATGTTGTTCAAAGGTATTTAGTTGTGTATACTGAGAGGATCAATAAGAATTAATTTGATAAAGGAAAAACATAGTAGTGGTTTGGCTGGACATTTTGGTATTGATTAAACATTGAATATACTTAAGGAAAGGTATTTTTGGCCTCAGTTGTATAAGGATGTTCAGAAATTTGTGAAAGGTTGTGGAGTTTGTCAAGTTGCAAAAGGAGTAAGTCAGAATACTAGATTGTATACATTGATTTCTGTTCCTGAGAAAGCTTGGAGTGATATCAGCATGGATTTTTTTCTTGGCTTCCGAGGACAACAAGAGGTAATGATTACATATTTTTTGTTGTGGATAGATTTCCTAAGATTACACATTTCATACCATGTATAAAAACATCAGATGTAGTACATATAGTAGATCTTTTCTTTAAGGAGATTGTCAGATTCCATGGACTATCGAGGAGTTTCATCTCTGACTGAGATAGTAAGTTTGTGAGCTATTTTTGGAAAACACTTTGGAAGAAGTTGGACACTGAGTTGAAGTATAGCTCTACATTTCATCCACAGACTAATGGAAAAATAGAGGTTGTAAACCAAAGTTTGGGTATCTTGTTAAGATGCTTAATTGGAGACACACCTATTAATTGGGATATGATATTGTCACAAGCAGAGTTTGTATATAATATTTCAGTTAATAGAAGCACTAGAAAAATACCTTTTGAGATTGTTAATGGCACACAACCAAGAGGTATATCATACTTGAGAGACATTGTTGGAGAAGAGAAAAGAAGTGTTGATGCAAAAAAGTTTACGAAGTTCATGAAGACATTGCATTAGGATGTAAAACATAATTTGGAGCAAAGTGAAATAAAAGGATAGTGCAGATAGACCAAGGAGACATAAAAAATTTTAAGTTGGTGATGTAGTTATGTTTCATTTGAAGAAAGGTAGATTTCCTATTGGAACATATGGAAAATTGAAGATGAAGAAATTTGGTCCTTGCAAAATACTGAGAATATTTGATAGTGGAAATTCTTATGATGTAGAATTACCTGATGACATGGATATATCACCTATATTCAATATTTTAGATTTTTATAAGCATCATGAACCTGATGAAGAAGTGACAGTACTGAGTGATTGTCCTAAGAAAAAGATAGAGAAAGTTGATCAGATTTTGAAATAGAGAATTGGTAGAAGTACAAGAGGAAAGGATTACACAAAATATCTGGTAAAGTTGAAGAATAGATCGATTGAGGACTCATCTTGGATTTCTCAATCTAATTTGGATTCAATTCAGGTTGTACCTGACTCATGATTCAAAGAATCATTTCTTTAAACCCCATGTGTCTGATGCAGGAGTATCTTGGGTTCTTGGCAATCCTATATCAACCAAAAATATGTTGGTTTTGGTTTGGTAGCTTGTTGGAGACTGCTCGGTAAAGTGCTCAGTAACTTCTGTGTTCACTTGGTTGAAGAATTGTTTTCCACTCAGGCTCGATTACTTGTTTCTGTATTTCTTTACCGACGGGTCTTGCTGGCATGTTTTACCGATGGGTCTTGTTGGCATGTTTTACCGATGGGTCTCGGTAGGTTTTCACTGAGTTGTTATGTTTCTTGGTTGGCTTCTTACTGAGTTCTTTTTGTTTCTCGATTGGCTTCTTACCAAGTTATTTATTTTGATGTTGGATCTCCTGGCCTACTTTTGCATTTAATTTCCATAGCGTAATTAATGTGGGATCTCTCATTGGGATGTGTGTGGACCTAAATCTGGGTCTTTGTTGTTTCCTATGTTGGATCTTTAGGATTTGAGTGCCAACCTCTTTGATGGACTATTGTATATATTTGGTTTTCTATTCTTAGATTAGGAGTTAGTTTTTTGTATAGAAGATTAAGGTTAGAAGATTCAGATTGCAGGTTTGTGACATCGCATGTATCAAAGATTATTCTATAAACATCTCAATGAATATGAACAAAACCGGGAAGGCCTTACAGCCCAGCATGTAATAAGTTTGATGAAGTAATATATATGATCTATTGTTTCTTGTCTCCCTTTTTGTGTTTTTTCTTCCGAATTGTTTTGCAAGTTGGTTTGGATAGTTGGGAGTTCCTTGGGCCTTGGTCTTCCAACCCTCCTTGCATCATTATCCAACCATCAAACTAAGACAAATATGAGATCCTTATGAGTATCCATAGTATAAATAATGAATGGAAGACCAAGAGTCACAACTTATAAATCCACCTTTTACAATGAGAAAAATAAAACCAATGGAAGAACAAGAGTCACAACTTAGAATTCCATAAAGATGTCCCTCTTGGGATTTGAACTAGGGTCTCCATAATGAGAACTCATTGCTTCAACCAACTAAGCTAAACCCCTTGGACATATATACTTGATTATTCATAATCATGTTATGATTAATATGATCAAGGAAAATACATAGATCAGCATATATGAAAAACATAGATATCAAACATTCACTTATCCATTTGATTTTATCAGTTAGATTAATCCAACCAAAGCTACAAACATTAACACAATCACTCATACAATCCTTCATTTGTCTTAAATGCTTTCTATCACTCATCTATTTCTTTGATACTGATATGATAAAATCCACTCTTTAAATCTATATTTGTAAAATATTTGGCTCCACTCAAACAATCCATTATATCATCCATCCTAGGAAAAGGGAATTTTTATTTTACTATGATCCTATTGATATCTCTAGAATCAATGCAAATTCTCCATTATCCATTCTTCTTTGGTGGTAATACTGTAGGTACTACACAAAGATTCAATCTTTCTCTGATCAATACTTTCTTCAACAATTCTTGCATTTGTCTATTCAACTCCTCATTCTTTGTTGGTGTCATCTGATGTGCTACTTTATTAGGCAAACTTTCTCTAGGGATTATATCTAAGCAATGACTAATACTTATCACATGCAGAAATCCATCAGGTACATTATCTAAAATCATGTCCTCATACTCAAGCAGTAATTTTTTTATTTCCTTACATTGTGCTTCTTCTGTTCCCAAATCATACTTCTTAGGGATCAATGCATAACACATATTTTCACTCTTCAAGTCATCCATTGATTTCCTTCCTTCAAGAAAAAAACTCTAACACTTGTACCATTCTCATTCTTAGGAGTCTCAATCAAAGAAAATAATACTTGTTTCATCTCATTTGTAACAATAGTATACCTATTATTTCTTCCATCATGCAAATCTTGTCTATCATACTACCTTGGTCTACCCAACAAGATATGACACACATCAATTGGCATAATATCACAAAGAACTTCATCATGATAAGATCATATCTTGAATTTAACTAGGTATTGTTCACTTACTAGTACCTTATGATCATCCTTTATCATTATATATGATAAGGCTTTAGATGCTTCAATCTCTACAACTTCATCTTGTCAACCAACTCCTCGGAAGATAGATTATCTAAAAAACCACTGTCAATGATCACTCTGCAACATTTTCCATCTACTTTGCATCTATTCTTGAACAAACTTCTTCTCAGCAATGGATCTTGTTCTGGCTCTTCATGACATATGACTCTCCTTACCATTAGGGCATCACCATCCTCTACCTGATTCAAAGATTGGGTAGTTTCCTTCTCTACATAAGAAGATCTACCCTTATTCTCTATCATTTTCTCATAATTACCTTGATTACACTCAAAGGTTTGGTGTCTTTCTCCACCACACTTGAAACATGTTCCTCTAAACACTCTTTTGTCATCCCTTCTATAGCTACCTGATCTAATTCCTCTTTGAAAAATTCTATCATCTCTTTGGTATGCATTTTCCTCTTTTAACTCTATCTTTCCTTTGTTCTAATCTAAATAAGATCTTCCACCATTTGAGGTTATTCCTCTCTGAAATATTCCACCTCTTCCTCTTTATCTTTGTTGATTCCTTTGGTTCAACTTCTCTTCAGCTTTTAGGGCATATTGATAATCTTCCTCCACACTTTTCAATTTCACCAAAATAATCTCATCTTGAATTAATGTCCTCAAACCATTTAGGTACCTTGAAAATCTCTCAACATCATCATCAGTATGACTAGATCTGATATCCAACCTATAAAATTCCTTAGTATACTCCTTCACACTAAGATCCTTTTTCCTTAGATTCTGTAACTTTCTAAACAAACTTACTTCGTAATAAGCATGTAAAAAATTAGATTTCAATTTGTTCACCATCCTATCATATGATTTGATTTTATCCTTTCCTCTTCTTTGTCTATCAGTCTAAAAATGTTCCCACCATAAAGATGCTTGTCCTCTGGTGAAGGAGCACCTTAGGGTCCTAGATTGATCCTAGTTTAAATTTTGTCTTATAGGTGGTTCTAGCCAACCACCAAGGAATAAGGACTATGATAAAGTCCCAAGGTGTGTGTGAATAGGAGTTTTTAGGTTTTTGTCTTTGGTTTAGTCCAAAAAGGTTCTAGGATGAAGTTTGTTTTGCACTAGGAGATTAGGAGAGTTAAAGTTGGTCAAAATGTGGACCAGACTCAAAAATGGAAGGAAAGAGGTATTATGAGGTTTATACATGGTCTTGGACAAAAAAATAGTTATTTGGAATCCAACTATGCAAGTTGGAAGCAATGGGAAGGATAGATTGCAAAAGTTGCAAAAGTTGCTCATGACAACTTTGCAATTTTGAAAAGTTGTAATGACAACATTTCCTTAAAAGTTGCATTTATTCTTAAATGGTTCAAAATCCAGACCTTAGGGTATGAACACATGGGGAAAGGTTATATAAGAAAAAATATTTGAGGGTTGATGATCAGATTGTACAGACTAAACTTGAAGAGAGCAAGATTTTGACTATTTTTGTGTTACAGAGCCTTCATCGACACCTTAATGGATTGAATGGTGAAACTTTGTGTTGTTTTTGTTTAAAGGAGTTCATTTAAATAATTTTTTTGGTGGTATATTAGCAATTTGGTACTTTCCTTTATTAGTTTGTAAATTCTTTTGGTTTGCCAATGTTGATGTCTTGTTCACAGGCAGTTATGTAAATATGGCTCCTTCTTTAATTCTTGTGGTTAGATATTTATGGCCACTTGGAATAAATAAGGGCACCCTATAAATAGTGTAAATATGTTTTTTTTTCTAGTGTGAGCAGGGGAGTTATTTTTTCAAGCAAGCCCTAGGCGGGTCTAGAGCCATCCGGCTAGGTGAATGCAGAGTTGTAGAGAGTTAAAGTGTGATGAGATGGATTGGTTTGTGTCATTCACAAATTGGAAAGTGTAGATACATGTGTCAAGGAAATGTGGGAGAGAGGAGAAGTGATGAGGAGTTCATTTGAATACCTTTTGAACCCTTTTTTGCAGACTGGTTTGTAAGCCCTAAAAAACCCTTGAAATAGGGGTTTCTTGGAAGTATAGTGTACGGACACTTGGAAGATGTAAGACCTAAAAAATATTGAAGCCTAGGTTGAAACAAGAAATAATCCATAGTCATTTTGGTGGGTTGTTAAGGATAATTGGAAGGTATTCCAAGTTTTTTGAATTCAGGAGGCCTAATTGGGCTAAAAATGCTACAAGGCCTAGAAACTAGGAAACTATAAACTCGAGGAAAAATATTTGAAAGAACCTATTAGAATGGATCAATATTGATTTAAAGTGAAGGGGAAATAGTTTGAACAATGTTTTCCATTTATTGGAATATTTTAGGAGCGTAGTTACCTTGATTGAACCTATGGGTACACAGTGGGATTGTGAAGAGTTGAAGAGTGTTTGAAGTTGGTGGAGAGATCTATTTGGATTAGAGGAACTATAGGAGTTTCCTCTAATTAGGGTATAGCTTAGTACCCTAGTAAGGCCAAAGAAAGGGCCTTGAGAAGAGAAAGAAATATCTTGTGAAGTAGATCTCCCCATCATCCTCTTAACTTTGTGCAAGCATACTTCACTTTCTTATCCTCATATGTACCTTCATAATCAAAGTACTTTTCTATCTTTGTGATCTAATCTAGGAATTCATCTGAATCCAATTTACAATCATAATTAGGTGGATTGAAATGTGGTCTTGCATTCACTTTAGTTAAGGCTTTTATAAACCTATGATCTCCTTGTTAAATTTTAGGTTTAGGTTGCTCTTCACCTCCTTTAGCCACTTCTTCATTTCCTTCTTCTTCATCATCACTTATATACTCAATATGCCGACCTCTTCTCTGGGCCATCTCCACAAATTCTAACCTAGCTACAATTTATATCAACATATCCAAAATAATTGGATTTGTATCTCTCCTTCCACCTCTATAATTTCCTCTTTGCTCCATTTTACATGAATCTTCTTCAATTGTGGGTCAGATACTCTCTCTTCCACCCCACAATGAATCAATCTAGGACTTCACAATCTCAAGAACCATGATATACTTCAACATAATCAAAAAATTGCTCTGATACCACTTGCTGCATTCAAGGATGGAGGGAACTCAAAGAGATCTATCCAGTCCTTGTAGCATGAGTCACACAAAGGAAACAACAAGTAACAACAAAGAGAAATGAAAGATCAACCTTCTTTATTATCAGAAAAAATCATATACAATGGATCTACAACATGCATTCATACATGCTAGGAATACAGGCCTGATTACAATCATAATTCCTTACAAAATCCTCACCATTAAGCTATAGAAAGATAATCTTATGAGAGATGCCCCTTTAGGAACAATTTCATAAGATTATAAAGCCTTCATAAGCATAGGGCCAACCTAGAAAGATTAAATTTCCCAATGAGAAGAAAACATAATACAAAATATAGGTTAGGACCCAAATCATCAGGATCTATCTTTTCATGATCCCTCAAGTAGGTCGGCCACAAATGTAATATCATCAATAAATGATATGTTAAGCTTCAGCGATCATAAAATTCCTCTGCGAGATTAGAAAACACAAACTGGCTAGAAAACATGAAGAACAATACACTACCCCCAAGAATCTATAAGATCTCATGTGCAAAGTAACCAAAAGAAGCTTGAACCTAGGGAATAGTTCCACATGATGCCATGAAGACATTGTAAGGATAAAAACTTCAAAAGATCCAAAATAAATGAACACATAAAGAAACTCAGAGACTAATCAAACAGCAAAACAAAAAACAAATGTTTTTGGTTGATGCAAGATTGCCAAGATCCCAAGATGCTCCTGCATCAAAATCCTTTCTAAGGGGACACATCACTAGCCACCTCTCCTCATCAAAAAGTATTTAACCACAAAAATAATCTAATTTAAGGTTTAATTTGATATCAATTCACCCCAAATCATTAGGGTATCATCTCGAGGTCATGGAGGAAAATACCACACTATAAGTCCAAAAACACTATCTTTCTTATCTGGAGTACGTCACTTCTGATAAAAATCTCTTTCACCCTTTAAGGTCCACAAAATAGGGATTCTCTAGTACATGTTCACTTGATTTATAGGTACTATGATTAACTCTGAGCTCCCTAAGGTATTATTTTCATAGATATAGTGTCCTCTCATAGCACACCAATTCCATATTTTCAAGAATTCATTTTACAAATTCTCTGTGAAAAGGGTTCGATTGGTTCAAAAAGAACTCCTTGACATAGGGAATACATGTGATTTCCCCACTTCTGAATGCTCCTTGTAGTCTAAATAATGGCTTCTCACCCATCTTTATCAAGACTTACCCACCACTAGTATAATGAAAGGGCCATGCAAATGGTCAACATCCAACTTCTACAACCTTATGAATACAAGATATCCAATTCTATTAGCCCAAACTACATCTTCCTTTAGCCTTAGACTGAGATAAAATGACCATAAAACCTCCTATACTTACATGTACTCTTAAAACATGGGATTTTTATAGAAATAACATATATATAGTCCTACATATCACATATATGTGTAACCACAAAATGTATATATTCGGAGGTTAGAAAGGCTCTGTAGGGGGGTACCTTCCATCCTCATGCAATACTAACATTACCCACACTTAATAATTCCCACAAAAGATAGCACTAAGATCTCTGTGCCAAAAACACAGAAAAGGATTTGGAGGTGCATTAATCATTCTCATAAAATCATACATGGGCTAAATAGGGAAAACTTTGTCAAATCCTATCACTCAAATCCAACAATAAGAATATACATGATATAATCACAGAAAAAAAGAAAACAACATAAGTTTTAACATTCATGGAAAACATCATTTACATCATGAATCTACTACTACACACAAAAAGATTCATGAAGAACCAACATTTAAATCTCAATAATTTACATAAAGATCTTGTGAATTCACTCATATTATTATTATAGAAGCATATTATATATACACTTGTTTAGTGCAATTATGAATATTCACACATAAGAAAAGAAAACTTCAAATTATTGCAACTTAATTATACATAATTCTTACATGCATATTTATCATTATTAATGCATTCCTTTTATTCTAATTATACAAAAATATTTTCTCATAGCTTGAATGGGAGAATATTCTTGTCTAATTGCCAAACTAGATATTAACCAACACAAGAATGGTACATTATTCAAAACATCCTCCCTTACACATACTATCATAGGTTCATGATGAACATGATATAACTCTCACACAACACGAGATGGGGCCAATAGTATCAACCATTCAAAATAGCCACTAGAAGGTTCGAAAGGGAGAAAATCTAAAAGCAAAAATCATCAAGTATAACACTAATTAAAAAATATGCACCACTTCATCAATAAATCAAGAAAAACAAGCGTCATGCAATAGATATAGGGATAGAAAAGTCTTGGTGACTACACCACACTTTTGAAACCAATATTAAAATGTGATGTTGACCCACACAACACAAGTAATAGTTCATCAATAAACAAAAAAAAATTCTCAAAATATTAAATACATTGAGGACACATAATAACGAACACCAGACACTAATAAGGGATTAATTGCTACACGACATTGGGGAGTACCATGTCCTAGTAGTTTTAGATAATGTACCCAATCACACCAATCAAGAAATCATGAATGATCCAAACTATATGCATTATCTTAACATTTATCTTGTAACTATGCTCTTTAACATGTCCTACATTCTTTTAAATTTCCATGTAATGTTATCATACCAAGATGCAATATAGTTACTCTATAGATTGGATCCAACACTTTTTAGGACATACACTAGGTGCAAAACTGGGACAGTATGAGACACAAGCACAAGGTCATTACAAACTCATGGTTTCACACTCACGATGATCTAGCTTAGGCTCATAAAAAGAAGAACAAGGAAGGAAAAGAAACTTGATGCACTCCCACAAGGATGCTCCATGTGCTTCCCTTGACTCAATTCCACACAACACATGACTTCCATGCCCAATATAAGAAATTACTAAACAACTTCCATACAAGGTTAAAATTCATTCTCACATCGGGAACCTCTATCATGGATTTCACATAGAGGCATTCACACACACCCCTCAAAACCATGAACACAACTACCTTCCCTATCTTGCAAGGTTACCACAAAGAAGGATCTAATTAAACAACATAGCTCACATAATGAGCCAAAAAAGGATTATTACAAGAGTGTGGATTCACATTCATCATTGCAAACAAAACCACACACCTCCCAAAACAACTATGATATACACTAGACAAGGTGGATACAATGATGCCAATAATAAAAAAGGTGTACAAAACATGAAAAATTAATTGAACGAACATCTACCACATGATAATAACATAATTACACTAATTATTCCTCTTAATGTCATGATAGTAATGTAATTTGGATCATACACACTAATAAAAATAGTTTGCTATAATGATTAATTCATTTTTGCTAGTAATCATTTCCTTCATAAACATATACATGTCAATAATGCCATATCTCTAATTTCCAAGCACTAATAATATCGTCAATGCAAAATCCATAAGATAAATTAAGCACATATACCAAGTAATCAAATTCCTAATATGGTCTATACATAATTACTCAAATGAAATCCTCATCAACAATGCTATAAAGCAATTTCTCATAAGACAGTTCACAAGTCCTTCAAGAACCAATCATTAGTCTCTCCAAAGTAGCATACAAATATTAATTGATCAAGCATACTAATACACAAGAAACACATAACAAATGAATCATTATAGTCTCCTGACCAATCAACCAACATAATCCAAATATAGATACCAACTAACAAGATATCTCAACAAGTACACACTCCCAGCTTCCACAATGTCATCAACAAAGATCAACATATTTACATGGTATAACCTATAAGAATAATGATGATACCCTTACTAGAAAATTTAGAGGAATGATAAAAGGTGTCATTTATCCATTTTACCCTTCTCCAAACAAGGGTCCACTTATTCTATTAGATTCCATAGAGAAGTAACAATATTAAACCAGCATATCCACCACCCCTTTCTACACACTCAAACTTCATCATGGTCCCGATACACCCCTATAAGAGGAATCATCACTCTAACTTTTGACTCCTCTCCACCTCAAGGGGTTCCTACTTTGATGAAATGGGGGGTTACTCTTTTCCATATCCTGTTACTTGAGATGGTACTACACAATCTCCCCACCATCATTACTAGGCACCCAAGTAAATAACTAATCCCCTAACTCACACAATGCCCACACATCCATCTACCAACCATGTCTACTTTGTGGAAAGAATATATGTACCCATCTTCTAAGACAAGTTAGGTAAAGATATAAGCATTCCAAAGGTGACCCACAAAGAAGATAAAATAGCAGGACTAAAGGTAAATCATCATGACCACACACTCTACACAACTAGCACAATGAGCACACATGCATCAGAGTTCTCAATTTATGAACATGTGCTTTGATAGCATATATCACATCCCACCAAAGAACCCTAGGAAGAATAAGGTGATATGTGCACAAATTTTTTTTATCAAACTAATGCACCTTAGACAACATAATAGCATGAACATGATGCACAATGCATTATTTAACCAACAACGTTCATTAAACAACCAATCAAGGTACCACCCAATTATCTCAAATTGAATCAAGGATACATAACCGCATTGTCCCCAAGGTTTCCATGAACCAAACATGACCAACCTACTCGTTTAAATTTCATGACAGGGCTCAAATAACCAATATTGAGCCTTGTGACTTTCCACCAATACCTCAAGATGATATTATCACATTAGAGCCTAGGTCACTAACAGGGACAAGATTGGAAAGGTTCACTTATTAAAGATCCATTGTGAAAAAGTACTAAATTAGGTTGCATAATGAATGTGAGTACATCAAAATTATCATGAGGATAAAGGGTATCCATATCTTAAGCTCTTTTTCTACAAACCAAGAAGAACATCAAATTGTTATAAATGTAAAGATGTGAAGTCATGTTTGCAAAGTAACAGAGTATGTTTGTGCAGGCATTTTTTCCCATATGTGTAGGGGAAACATACATATGCATAGCTCTGAAAACATATGAACAAATAATTTGGATGAATATGTAGAAATTAATGGTGTATGCACAAGAACAAATAAAAGCTAGGAAACTTAAGGTTTTGGGGCTCTAACTCATTCAGTTGGTCTTTAGGGGCTCATTTACCTTTTTGGGAAGTGTTGGGAGCATACAAGGATGCATCATAATAACATCAATTTTAAGGCATCATTCTATGCTACACAATTTACAAAACAAAAATCCAAGATAGCATATTATATGATGTGTAATCTTGGAATCATCAAGTCCTGGAAGATAATTACACACACTCAGTACACTAGAGTAACCAAGCTTACCATCACATGATCATAACTCCATACTATCAAAGTGAACACTAAAATATAATATTTGATTGTGCAAGAATACAAATGTTAGAATACTACATAATGAAACAATGCAAGAAAATAATATAAGGATACAACATCATGGTTTCACAAGTCCATAAGGTGTGCAAATTCTATTTGGGACTTATTGTCACCTATACACCAATCCCTAATGATGGTTGGTTAGGCCATATAACCATGAGGATCCCTTAGGCCCTCTCCCACTATACTCACAGAAATAACCATATGGCCCAAATACACAAGCAAGGTTATCACACAAGGTATACACATAAACAATTCCACAACACCCACATGTAACCACAAAAATTATGTTCATACAAAACCAGGTCTCCACACACATAATCATATTCATATTATCATGTCATACCCATAAGTACCCTAACCACAACATTTGTCACAGAAAAATGTCATCAAGAAGGATACAACAACTAAGGACAAGGTGGATATACATCTATACTCCAAGTACATATCAACACAAGGATCACCATTACAATTGGACAATGTAGGTGGGTGCAAAGTCTAGAATTGGTAGTGTCAAAGTACCTTGGATCAGTCAATCTCATGCCCTAATCATATCACATCTAGGAATTATCAATCATTGGCCCTCTAGGATATTTTAATCCCAATTCCTCACTAGTACTCATTTAGGACCGGTCAATCCCCAACCCTCATCAATTTACTCTTTCTTTTCATTATTTTATCCCCATTAATTTTATAGTGTAATTACTTGATTAAGTACTCGTCAATGGATTACCCTAGGCCCCTTTGTGCCCCATTCCCCCTGTTGAGGGCCACTCCCAATAACTTCTCAACATCTACCCCAAGAATTCTTGTGATACATAATGAGGTCATTCACTTCCATACAAGCATGGTGGATTTCTTGAATATCCCAATGCAATCATGAAACCATCTCATCCATGCGGTAATCCAATGGTTCTCACATATGCACACACACACAAGTGTCAATCCACATTTACAAACATAGAAATCACGTGGATGAATACCTCCAACTTAACCACCGTTGGGGTTATATTTAATTTTAGGCATGCTTAGACCTGCCAATTCAAGTGAATTCAATGCTTGGTACCTATCCACATTAGTACAATAGCCAAAGTGCACACACATACACACACACACACACATATCATGTCATAGTAACAACCAATGAAGGGGATCAAGATATCATGTGGGCCTCATGGGTAAGTAACGTGACTTTTTACCCTCTTCTTACAAACACATCATAAAAGATGATTAAGAATCAGTGACATAAGCATAGTAGTAAATGAAACATCAGTAACTTGAATAAACTATTAGTAATAACTGAGAGGGGGGGTGAATCAGTGGCCTCAAAGATTTATCCAATTTAAACTTTAATCCACCAATAAATACTTCTCCAATTATTAAGTCCCTACAAGATGTATGCCTTTGAAATACTTGAAACAAATAATTGTCTGTCGGTTTACCTTGTCTGTCCTTATTCTCCTTGATAATCGATAAGTAGTAAACTGTATTTACCGATACTCAGTAAATATGCAGAGTGTACCAATCAATCCATAAATGCATATGTAGAATGTAAAACAATAAAGTAATGAACCATACACATATAACACAAGGATTTTAACGTGGAAACCCTGTTGAGGGAAAAAACCATTGGGACCGGTACCCCAAATTTTCACTATTTTGAAGTGAGCCCTGTTAGGAGCCAACCCTGTTAAAGGTTGCAAACACACAGTTAAGTGCGACCTTGTTAGAGGATTTTTATACATAGGTTGTCACTTAGTATCTGGCATCTATGCTACCATCCTTGAATCAGTCTCATGACTCTCAATAGGCTTTATGCTAATCTTACTACCATCCTTGAATCAACCTCCTTCTTATACTGTCAATAGGATTTAGGTAAGACTGATGCTACTAACATGAGTCAACCTTCTGGTAATCTATTAGGATATACCTCAATTACAAAAGACTGTTAAGTCCTGCTCTGTTAAGAGACTTAATGCTTCAATGGTTAAACTGAAACAAAATGACCTATTTTTAATGCAACTAAATTGCATATTTTCAGATCTATTTACTTACAATATCTTTCTAATCAATGTATCAATTATATTCCTTTGTACTTAACTCTTTCTTCTTTTTGATGTTGTGCTTTTCTATTCGTTGGTGTCTGCAGAATTCTTTAGCTCTCCCTTAGCTTGATTGATCAGGACTGCATGAAGTTTAACCTTCATTAGTTTCTCTTCAACATCTTCTATCAGTCCACTCCCTCATGTATCTGATTGCATACGGAAGTGAATTATGCTTGTCTCTTATATAGACATTATTTTCCTTAATTATTGGTTCTTGATTCTTGGCATGAAAAACAATCCAGCCAAATTGATTTACGGCTCTAACTCCTGATTTATCTCATAGTTATCTTCTTGCCAGCTATATAAATCATCTTTAAATCACTTACTTAACTGTGGTCAAATAAAATAAATCAAACAACCAGTTAAGTCTATCCTTAAGCTTTTCTAGCTAGATATTTTGTCATTTTCTGATCTCTTTGTTCTGTCAGTCAATACTATAGTTCACCGCCGGTGACAACTGCCAGTTTCATCGGTACAACTTCAGTTAGCTTCAGGATCTCCGTCCGTCAGGCATCATTGGATCTTTCTTGTCGAGCAACACTGTTTTTAGCTTGTCGGGCATCTTGTGATTCTGCTTCATCAGGCAACACTATCTTCTGATCGTCGGGTATCACTGTGACTTTATCTCTGTCTTTACTGATGGTGTGCATTCCCCCGATGTAGTATGTCACTTGGTAAATACTTGAATTTTATGCATTGTTGTAAGCATAACCTCTATTCCATTGATTCTCTGAAGTCTTTGGCATTATGTATATGACCATACAGATGATATCAAGTTGACATCAATGACAATACAAACCATTAACTGATTTAATGTCTTGCATCATCTTCAACTTAATATAGTCAAATATTTAATCAGTTACATGTCATCAATATCTCCCTTTGGCATTGATGGAAACATACTATATTATCACACTATACTATTGCTAATTACAATATGAAATACAATTGTTGAGATTCATCAAATTACCAAATAGTTTGTTTTGATAACCGATAAAATGTGTGACCACTGATAAGCTCTGTGTTAGCTTAGATTTCATTCTTGCAGCTTTCTATTTCTTCTCCTGATGTGTTGTGACCTCTGTTGGTGTCAATTTTTCTCTTTGATTGTTCTGCTTCTTTGATGTCTCTATCTTGTATTTGCAACTTTTATACAAATACTCTCCCTATGGATATGATCTCTCCCTGTTTGGAGTATTCTGATAATGAATAGTATTTGATGATAATATGGATACATTCTCTCCCTTTGACATTAATGCCAAACAAATATTTTCACAAATATCTGACATTTTGTCAAACAATGTCTTTTATCCATAATATATTCCTTGAATTTCCCTTATCCATCATCAATATAAAAATCTGCTCTGGTGCTCTTTTTGATATATACCTTTCTGTATATAGATGTAGCTTTGAAGTTCAGCTTTTGCTTGCATCAATCATGAATGATATCCTGATAATATATGGCTGATGCAGTGTCCAGTCCTTTTATTGACTGTTAGACATGGGTTTCACCCCTAGTCTTTTTCTCAGTACTCAAATGTCTCCTTGGGCAGTGGCTTGGTGAAGATATTAGCCAATTGTTCTTTTTATTGCACATATTCAAGTATTACCTCTTTTTCTTGAACTTGTTCTCTTAAGTAATGATACTTGATGGCAATGTGTTTAGTCTTTGCATGCATGACTAGATTCTTGGAAATA
>MU226601.1:684212-711625 GCA_018584345.1 Thuja plicata
TTATACATAGGTTGTCACTTAGTATCTAGCATCTATGCTACCATCCTTGAATCAGTCTCATGATTGTCAATAGGCTTTATGCTAATCTTACTACCATCCTTGAATCAACCTCCTTCTTAGACTGTCAATAGGCTTTAGGTAAGACCGATGATACTATCATGATTCAACCTTCTGGTAATCTATTAGGATATACATCAATTACAAAAGACTGTTAAGTCTTGCTCTGTTAAGAGACTTAATGCTTCAATGGTTAAACTGAAACAAAATGACCTATTTCTAATGCAACTAAATTACAGATTTTCAGATCTATTTACTTACAATATCTTTCTGATCAATGTATCAATTCTATTCCTTTTTACTTAACTCTTTCTTCTCTGTGATGTTGTGCTTTTCTATTCGTCAGTTACTGCAGAATTGTTTAGCTCTCACTTAGCTTGATTGATCAGGACTGCATGAAGTTTAACCTTCATCAATTTCTCTTCAGCATCTTCTATCAGTCCACTCCCCCGTGTATCTGATTTCATATGGAAGTGAATTATGCTTATCTCTTATATAGACATGATATTCCTTAATTATTGGTTCTTGATTCTTGGCGTGAAAAATAATCCAGCCAAATTGATTTACGACTTTAACTCCTAATTTATCTTGTCGTTATCTTCTTGCCAGCTATATAAATCATCTTTAAATCACTTACTTAATTGTGGTCAAATGAAAAAAATCAAACAACCAGTTAAGTCTATCCTTAAGCTCTGCCAGCTAGATATTTTGTCATTTTCTGATCTCTCTGTTCTGTCGGTCAATATTGCAGTTCGTCGCCGGTGACAACTGCCAGTTTTGTCGGTACAACTTCAGTTAGCTTCGATATCTCTATCTGTCGGGTATCATTGGATCTTTCTCATCGTGAAACACTATTTTTATCTCATCGGGCATCCTGTGATTCTGCTTTGTCAGGCAACACTGTCTTCTGATCGTCGGGTATCACTGTGACTTTATCTTTGTCTTTACCGATGGTGTGCACTCTGCCGGTGTAGTTTGTCACTTGGTGAATACTTGACTTTTATGCATTGTTGTAAGCATAACCTCTATTCCATTGATTCTCTGAAGTCTTTGGCATTATGTATATCACCATACAGATGATATCAAGTTGACATCAATGACAATACAAACCATTAACTGATTTAATGTCTTGCATCATCTTCAACTTAATATAGTCAAACATTTAATCAGTTACACGTCATCATCAACATGTAAGTAACCATCATCATATATTATGAGGAAAATATTTGCACTGATCTTATAACATCATCTAAGCTATAATGTTAAGCATCTACAAATATCATCGAATAACATAATATATCACAAAATTATTATGTAACATTAACTAACATTAATCCTTAATTAATATATATTATCACCAAACACTTCTATTGGGATAATGGAGAGGTGTGTGCTGAGAGGGGAGGGGTGAATTAGTACCCTTACAAACTTTCAAACTAATCTTTGTAACCAAATGTTGTGTAATAATCGATTGAGTAGATTGCATACAAAAAACATATAATATCACTACTGAAATGTAAATGTGTGTAAAGTAAACAATACACATACATGAAAATTAAGTACTCATGACACTAGTATTTTGGTATCATAGAGAATCCCTGTTAGAAGGTAAAAACCATGGTGGCAATGAGACCCACAAAACTTCACTACTACAGTAAATAAAGTAGCCTGTTAAAGCTTACAAAGATTGATCACGTCAGATGATCTTACCCTGTTAGGAGTAACAATGAGATTGATTAGATCTACCTCATGAGAGGATTTTTCAACATAATGTATGTGTGATCTCGGTTAAGAGATTTATAGAAAAGACGGTTAAGTCTACTCTGTTAGGATATTTTAGGGTCTATTACAATTGTTAGAAAGTAACAAAATTGTGATCTTAACAAATACAATCTCACTATTGTTGATACAGATCCTTTAAGTACAAATAAAATATATCACCTCAATGTTAATGATAGTGCCTTCTGCTATGTTCTTCTCGGTAGCCTTTTCTTTGTTCTGAAAAATTGATTACTGCAATGTAGTCTATATCTTAAAATCCCTTGTCTCATCTTTGATGTTTGTAGTATAGTGGCTACTTGATCATTTCTTGATCAACATTCATTACAAAATGACATCTTTACATGATATATCAAAATCTATGACCTAATTAGGGTTTTACAATAACATCCTTAACCTAAGATCAATGGTGTACATAATTTACCTTGATCATCTAAACATAGGAGATATAAACAATTAATATTGTAAATCCATAATTAATGTTCTCCTCAATCGTTGTAAACCATTATCCAGGTCAGAAAAATTTGTTACCTAGATTGATGTGCCATAAAAAAAAATTATGTGGTCTCTGGTCCACTTAGTTAATGTTGTCTCTTGGTGCTCGGTGTTCTCTATGTATCTCAGTTATACTGATGCTCAGTTATATTGTGTATCTCAGTTTAGTTTACTACTCGGTAAAGTTTGTCTACTCGGTAATCACTACACTCGGTTAACTTTGTTCATGATCAGTGCTCTCGGTTAACTCTGTACTTTGGTGATTATACTGACTGGTCTATTTGTGACTCTGTTACCGACTATCCATTTGAGTGCTTGAATACTAATGACAACCTTGAAATCATATTTGGAGTAACATTCTCCCCCTTTGGAATTAGTATCAAAAACTTATATATGTACACACACTATACATGGTGACTCCCCCTTTGTACATGCTTTGTGACTATCAATTCTAGGGTGGCAATCAAATTCTTTGCCAATGTCACATATTTTTGCATCATAACCAAATGTGGTAGTAACATTTCCTATAGCTCGCTTACTTATTCTCTAATTTTGTCCTCTTCTTTCTTCAAATCTAGTCTCAACTACTGGTTTTGAAAAACCTTGGTGTAATGCATATGCGATGCATGTTGCTTGGTTGATAGGCTATTTGCACTATCTTTTAGGTCTTGATCTATTTTCTTCATCTTTTCACTAATCTTGGTAGTGAAGTGATCTAAAGTGCATAATTGTTGCAAAATTTTAATGGCTTCAGATATAATAGTTTATATTCCATTTACAAATTCAGATAGAGTTTCCTCATTTACCGCCACTACCTAGATGATCTTTTCAGTGACCTTGTATTGTATCTTCTTTTTAGCTCTGTCTTCCAATTTCTGTTCAGCATCAATATTAGGTTTGTTAATTGCCTCGGTGAGCAGTGCAAGTTGATCAATTATGGGGGTGGATACATCTATGTTCACATAAGGAACAACTTTCATGAGAATCTCCTTAGTAGTCTCTAGCACCTGTGCACTTTTGTGTTCCTTCTTTAGCTTGTCTTTTGTTTCTTTTCGGTTGTAGAGTTCACCACATGTTGTCAAAGCTTTAGGGTCAAGAGTGCATGGATCACAATCAGGGATTTCAATGATCTCTTCAAGTGTCACGAGACCCTTGCTTCCCTTCTTCTTTTTCTTCTTCTTGTCTTTGGTGCTCGATGTAGGAGATAATGTCAATGCTAATTGAGCCTTTTGCTTGGTTTTTTGCTTTGTTGGCTCAGTACTCGGTGTGATGACTTGTGACGCTGCTTCGGTATCTGACCTTGTGTCTTTAGTAGAAGTGTCTATTGTATTTTCTATATTTTTTGTATTACCTTCACCTTTTTCTTCTACATCAATGGTATCTTGTGATGCATCACCTTGTTTTGTTCCACCACTATGCTTGGTATGTGTACCTTGTGTATCACCCTTGTCTTCATTTGTGTTTGTAACCTACTCAGGTGTCTTATATTGTGCTTCACTCTCTATTTCAATAGCTTGTACCAAAATAGGCAACTATCCTGGTACCATTGCTCGGGCCACCTCTGTAGTGTCTTTCTCATCCATTGCCTCAGTAGCTCCAATTATTTCATCTTATTTTGCCTTATCATCAGGATCACCTTCAGGTAATGTCATTTATCATGATCTCTAGATGTCCTAAGTTTTCTAGTAGTTCAAGAATACCATCTAGTATGTTTTCAAAAAATACAACATCAATTGTTATTAGTTTTGTACTCGGTCCATATCCCTCGGTATCGAATATAGATGCAATGTTTGTTGCTTCCTTAGTGTCCCTGATTTCCTCAGGTGGAGTGAGCAGTTCTTTCCAAATTATTGTTCTCTCTTCATCCACTTCCTTCATATTTCCTTATAAGATATTCAATGTTCGTGCCTTCTTAGGAAATTTATTGGCATACTGCTGCATAATATTTTCAATCTCTTCTACAGTGCATTCAACCTTTAGTAGAGTGAGATCTACCTCTCTCATCTATTTCTCAATGTTGAGTGCATATGACCATCAGGCTGATATTTTATCATATAATTCTTGTGGAATATAAGTATAAAATTCAATAGGGACTCATTTGAAATTTATCATCATAACTATAACCGCTTCTTCAATTTTGTTTTGATTCTTGGTATTCATATCTACATAGGTGTGTAGCTTAGGATGTGCTAACTGTCTGGTTATCCTTATTGCCTCAAAAAATTCATCAATACTCTTCAGTGCCTTATTTACCACAGCCTTAAATTGTTCAATGTTTTCAGCAGAATCATCCTTGTCATCCTTATTCCTTATATATTTATTTCTTTGTCTCGATGCTAGATTCTCAATGGTGCCCTTCTGTTTCCTTGTTTGGTATGTGAATTTTGGTGAGGGCCTTGTTATCTTTGCAACTCCCTTCTTTAAAGGTGGTGAATTTGTAGTCACCAATTGTGATCTTGTCTTTGGTGGAGACTCGTTATTTTTTCTTTTGCCCCTTTTGGCCTTAGGTGCCTCAACTTGTGATTCATTGCACTCGATGGAATCAACATCCTTTTCAGGTTCTTCTTCTTGACTGAATGAGGTCTGCTCCTTGGTATCATCTACTAACTTTTCCAATTCTTCATCAGTAATAGAAAACTTTCTCTTTAAGATCTTGACTATCTTATTCTTTTTCCTACCCATCTTTTCAACTTGTAGACCAATAGATATCTGGGTCTGGGCTTCATCATATGTTCCAAATCTCATGGCAGATTTGTCAACTGGTTTATTTAACAATTTCTCTATAGCTTCTGAAGAAATATCAATGTCTAACTCATAATCCATCAAAGGTAACCATGTTGTCCTCGGTTGTACTGCCTTGATGAGAGTAGTATCGGTGTCAACTACAAAACATATTACATCTTTGTATTTTTCTACCAATTCTACTAGAATTCGAGTTCTCTTTTCCATCCTAGCTTTGAACTTAGAAAAATAGTCATTCATGACAGGCTCAAAATTTGTGCCTAAGCTTGTAAAAAAATCACTTATTTGCAGTGTAATCAGTCGATTGGACTTCCATTTAACAGTATCAATAGAGGGAAAAAAAAAATTTTAGGTAGAAGAATGTGCATAGTAGAAGTGAACCAAACTTGCAAGTGTTTGACCATGCTGATTTGATGGTTTTCATGTTTTCATCAAACTGTCTCTGCAATAGCTCGGTGAGATCAAGTTGTAATCCTTTCTTAACAATCTTGTAAGAAATGTCAACAGCTCCACATGCAGCATTGTTCAGTCTATTGGACTAGAATATGTTGTATCTAATGACATATGCACCGAACCTAAGTTCAGGATCACCGATTGAGTTTATCTTCAAACCTCTTCCGTCCCACTTGGCTCATGTTAACTTTTCAATCTTGGTTCTTGGCGGGTACCTTAGAGATTTTTTTATTATTTGATATTGGATACCCTATCACCGTGTGAATAACATCTTTTGTTATCTTCTTCAGCTCATCCAGCCAGAGATTCCCATCATGTACTCTACTCAAAAAATGTAGATCCACTCAATTCTAAAAACCTTTGGAAAATTTAGGGCATATGTTAACCCTTTAACTTCTAGATGCATATGATCATCTTTTAACTTCCCATCTATGCACAGTGATTGATATGTAGAAATAAGCTCAAAATCCCCTATTTCACCTATCTTACAGTGAATGTAAGCATGCACATCTTGAACCAATAGAACCCTAGGCAGAATCGATGAAAATGTGCCTTTGTCTTCAGGTTGGGCTACAACCTATAGATTTATCTTATAGTTAATCTCTGTGCAAGTGGATTTCTTCACAAGAATGACCTTTTTCTCCTTCTCCATCTTTTCCTTCATGGTTCAAGATGAAGATGTCATTATTTATGGTTTAGGGTATCTGTGAAAGATGCTCGAATGACTCGGTAAGTGAAAAATGCATAATGACTAACCTCAATGTTTCTTGAAATGTCCTTAGAATATCTGTAAAATGCTTGAAATATTCTTCTTCAGATTTTCTCTCTTTTTCTTTGCTCTTCTCTGTGATCATTGTATGAATGAATGAGTTCACATCGATCGAATTTATAGAAAATGACTTTAGGCAGCACAATAAATGCTCGTCACCAATCGCTTGGTGAACAAACATTATGCTCATTTAACACTAACGATACTTCATCTCAGTGAGTATACCAAATGCTTGGTTTCCGTAGTAACTCGGTTGTCTCACACATATTCACCGACTAGCATTATTAACTCGGTACATATTAACCGACACAACTAGATTAAATTAATAAAAAATAGAATACCATAGTGCATCTCAATTCATGCTACTTTGGCATTTGTGCATTTAATATAGGAACTAGTGTAATATATAGCTTTGCAAAATATAGTTCCATACCTTCTTGTATTGCTCAAGTGGAGACGATGGAACTACCTAATCCATCAGATGAGGTGTCACTGACTTTTGTGCTTGGTCCTGCATTATCATTTGATGCTTTCCTCCACATTTGATTTTTGATCCTCACAATTTCTTCAATTGTATTTCCATTTCCATAATTATTTTTTTGGTCTGCACAATCTCTTCTTAAGTGACTGACTTTGTGAGAGTGAGAACATGTCATTCCAGAGTTTGACCAATTCCTAGACTTAGTTCACCATTGTCTCATATAATTTTCTGCAATATGTCCATATTTACCACATTTTGTACAACTACTCCAAGTGTTATAATCCCAAGCATAAGCATTACCTTTCCTTCTCAGTTGATTTACCCTTTCTTGTCATTTAGGCTTCCAGATTTTCTTTGTTTTCTTCCTCCATGCTTGTGATGTATGACCATTCATGTTGCAATTATGATAGTATTTATCCATGTACGGTTTCTTTTGTGATCTTTTCAACTTAGATCTACACTCATGTGCTTGATGTCCATGTTTATGACAGTTATAGCAATTACCATTAAATTTATGAGGGTTTCTAGGAATACCTTTTGCTTTGCTCCTACAAACATTTGATGTGTGGCCTGGTATTCCACAGTGATGGAAAGAGGGCTTCTTAGGCTTCAGACTTGAGTATAGGTCCCCTTTTTCATCTTGATTTGATGATTCTCCTTTCTCAATATACCCTAATCCAGTATTTTTGTTCAGTCTTCTTTGATAGTTCATAAATTCATCCATTCTCTTGGTACTTTCTTCAGATCTCTTAATCACTTCATTATTTTGTAAAATCTTCAACTCATTTCTGATTTTCTCATTTTATTCCTTCAATACACCAATGTCATCTCTTCTTCTAGCAATTTTAGTATTTACACGGTTTGCCTCATGATTCATAGCAACCACTTGATTGGTGATCTCAAAGTAATGTTCAGTAAGTCTCAATATCTCAGATTATTTTTCTTGTAAATTTTCAGTCATTTGTCTTCTATCATTAACTGCCATGTTTCTATCTTGTTCACCTTTATTTGCATCATTCAAGAATTCCACCGTTCTAACCATTTGTATATCTTGATCGATCTGTAGTGCTTTCACTTGTTCAGTAAGTTGTTGATTTCCGTCAGACAGCTTTGATATGATTCCTTCAGATGCATCAGATATGCTACTAGATTCATATCCAGATGTGTAAAATGGGTCATGAATCTCTTCTTCCTGATAATTAGTCTCACGACAGCAAAGTTCCATGTCCTTTCTCTTAATCAACATCTCCCCTAGTTTCTCTTTGGCTTCCTTGTATTGTTCGACATAGATCTGCAACTGTAACTTATGATTTTAAATGGTTTTGTCAAGTGTATACCTTTCCATTGAAACATAGTTTCTCTTCAGTGATTAAACCTTCTAAATAAGAGAACTAGCTCTAATACAAATTGTTGGGATAATGGAGATGTGTGTACTGAGAGGGCAGGGGTGAATCAGTACCCTTACAAACTTTAAAACTAATCTTTGTAAGCAAATGTTGTATAATAACCGATTGAGTAGATTGTATATACCAAACATATAATATCACTGCTGAAATGTAAATGTGTGTAAAGTAAACAATACACATATATGAAAATTAAGTACTCATGACACTAGTATTTTGGTATTGTAGAAAACCCTTGTTAGAAGGTAAAAACTATGGTGACGATGAGACCCACAAAATTTCACTACTGTAGTAAATAAAGTAGTCTGTTAAAGCTTACAAATATTGATCACTTTTGATGATCTTACCCTGTTAGGAGTAACAATGAGATCGATTAGATTTACCTCATGAGAGTATTTTGCAACACAAAGTATGTGTGCACTCGGTTAAGAGATTTATAAAAAATATGGCTAAGTCTACTATGTTAGGAGATTTTGGGGTCTATTACAATTGTTAGAGAGTAACAGAATTGTGATCTAAAAAAATACAATCTCACTATTATTGATACAGATCCTTTAAGTGCAAATAAAATATATCACCTCAATGTGAATGATAGTACCTTCTGCTCTATTCTGCTCAGTAGCCTTGCCTCTGTTCTGAAAAATTTATTACTGCAATGTAGTCTTTGTCTTAAAATACCTTGTCTGATCTTTGATGTTCATATTATGGAAGCTACTTGATCATTGCTTGATTAACATACATTAAAAAATTACATCTTTATATTATATATCAAACTCTATGACCTAATTAGGGTTTTGCAATAGCATCCCTAACCTAAGATCAATAGTGTACATAATTTACCTTGATCCTCTAAACATAGGAGATATAAACAATTAATGTTATAAATCCATAATTAATGTTCTCCTCCATCATTGTAAATTGTTATCCAGGTCAGAAAAAAATTGTTACCTAGAATGATGTGCCATAAAAAAACTTTTATGTGGCCTCTGGTCTACTCAGTTAATGGTGTCTCTTGATGCTTGGTGTTGTCTGTGTATCTCGGTTATACTATTTTTTGGTTATATTGTGTATCTCAGTTTAGTTTACTGCTCGGTAAAGTTTGTATGCTCGGTAATCACCGCACTCAGTTAACTTTATGCGTGATCAGTGCTCTCGGTTAACTCTGTACTTCGGTGATTATACTGACTATTCTATTTGTGACTTTGTTACCGACTATCCATTTGAGTGCTTGAATACTAATGACAACCTTCAAATCATATTTGGAGTAACAACTTCATTTCCAATGAAGTCATTAACTAACAGTACCATAATCTAATCATTATCAGCAACATGCACCAGATTCCTAGCATGAATTATTGCAACATGAAAATAGCATATCATAAGTCCTTGAGTATATAATACCATAATGCACAGAAACATGATTACCATGTCGTATTTCATATGAGATGAACAACAAAACCTTAACACAATGATAATATTTATGCATGTTGATGAAAAAACATCATCATAAAGGTATAATACAATAATGATCACCAATGGAATAAAAGTAAATTTTTCTTGTACAACAACAAATTTCATCACCCAAACCAAGGACTATAATTGTAGTCACACTACATACGATGCCAACACCAAAGAGTATCTTAAATGTAGTCACATGGTAAGCATACACCAGACGCAACTCAAATAATAACAAATAATGAGCTAATACATCCCCAAAATCCATAACATTGAAAGGAAACCAAGACATCATGGTCTGACATAGTCAAATCATATAAATCCATCAAACATACAATTTAGACATAGAATTACATGAAGAAATCATAACAAAACCCAAAACTAGATCAGGTCATACAAAGATCTACATCTCGAAGATCACAAAGAAGATAGAAAGAATGAATGACACTACAACTTCAAAAATTAAGTAATAAAGGTTTGATTAAGGTAAAAATCAAATCTACAAACTTAGAAATTAATATACTTAAGGTTATAAAAATTGTAGTAGGTTTTCAACCCAAAACAATTAACACTTCTTACATTTTGAAAGGATGATTTTTGGGTGCTCCTAAAAGAGCTATAAGAGTTCTACCACTTTTGACTTTATTTTCTATTCTTTCATGTTCTAACTCTTCTAGAATCATTTTTAATTTAGAATCTTTTGATTTTTATCTTCATGAAAATAAACTACCTCTATGTAATGGACTTGTCCCTTATCTAGGAATCATAGATCCCTATAAGAGAAACCAATTTATTTCTTCTGAGTGTATTTCTATTATCTTCATCCACATTCTTTATTAAAAGATGAGGTATGAGCTCCTACATTGGTGCATGTGGTCCCTTCTTTCAGAAGTTTTCCTTATGTTGTCCAAAAGAGGGTGTCTTGGAATAAGAAAATGTGTTCTTAAAAATAAATGGATCTAGAGTGAGATCTCTTTTTATATCCTCATATAACATGGAGGGAGCATAATACATGAGAAAAAAATTTATTGGTTTGAAAATCCCCTCAATGAAATTAAAGGAAATCCCTTTTTATGATATTTTAGTCACCGTCACTACAACCCTTTAAAAATTTCTTATGAATGTGCCTAATGAGGTTTTTTCTTGACCTTTTAAATCTTTTTAAAAAATTATTTTTCATTATTCAACTCAAATATATCCTTTAAACTTTAGTTAAACTCCTCAATGTATTCACTTGAACCACCAATCATAAACAATGCATTCCAATACAAAGTGAAAAATTGGGTTGCTTCTTTCTCCTTCATTAGATTGAGAGTAAAGTGTTTCCACTTTTTGTGATCATCCCCAAGATAATATCTTATCATCATCATTAAAATTTGTATTTATTGTGTCAATCCTTCCTTATTATTCTATATTCTTTTAAATGGTTAAGCTACCGAAAATCCTATAGATTGACTTATATACTCTTCATATCATTTAGTAGTTTATTCTACTAGTGATTCTTTAATGGAAGTAGTGGATGCAACTAAAATATCTTTTACTATTGTATTTCAAGAGTTGAATATAGAGTTACTTATTTCTCTACTACTCCTTGTTGGGATGTTCCTTAAATATTTCCCATGCTTAGTTGCTCCACTAGTCGCCTTATAAATTTCTTTGAATCTTTTTCGATTTCAAATACTTATTAGTGGCTCAAATTGAGATTCAATAATCTAAAAGAATCTTCATTTCCCTCTTTAGTCATTTTATTTTCCCCTTAATTATCACCTTTAAGAATTATTTCTTCTTTGATGCTCAGTCCTTCATCTTGTAAATTCTTTTTTTCTTGCTTGAGATATCTACTCTCTCTGTTACTAGGAATCATTAATCACCAAATCCCTTGTAGGATAGAAAATATTTAGTTTTGATATCACTTTAATAACCTAATAATTAATTAGAAATTAGCATTCAAATTTAGAAATTTAAACTAGAACTTTCAAATCGCATATTTTTCTCAAGTTTTGCATTAATAATAATTATTGTAGATTTATGAATGAAAACACTTCTTTAAAGACTCTAGAATATTTTTTTAATTTATATTAAAGTCTCTAATACATAAAAATAACTACAACAATAGCATATCCAACAATATTTATACACCACCAATAGACTAGAAATACTAAACTAAAAATCATTACAAAGAGTTACAAAACACATTAACTTGAACAACTACAAACCTAGAATTAAGGCAACATATTCACAACCTCTAGGTGATATATTTATACAAATCTAGATTATTTTCATCCTTCATTCCTTTGAAAGAATTTTTTTGTTCATTTGATCATCTACAAATCCAAGGGATTTTGTCCCCAAAATTTATTGTTTAAGCACAAGGCTCAAAACAATGTAAACAAGAATTTTGGGTTGTAAGATTCATGATTTCTAGTGAATGTATCCACCCTCTTTATACAACTAAGATCAATAATTGGTAAATGATCCCAACCAAATGAATGGATCAAGGCATTCATGCATCAACCATATTAAAATGACACTCCTTTTTCTCACCCAAAATAAACTTTTTGAAATTCAAAACTTTATCCTTTTTTTTTCTTATTAGTTCCTGCCTACGGTAGGTAACTATTGCATTCGTTAGATGCAAAATCTTTTTTACTTGCACCAATCAGATTTGAGAATTTTTTAAGACTATTCTTATTTCCTAAAGTTTGAGGATTTTATCATATTTAAGAATTTAGAAAAATGTTATTTATTTATATTCCTATTGGCTCACACCAAAAAAGGTAAGGAGAAAAATAATATTTGAAAACATTAAAAACAAAAAATAAAAAAACCTTCTGATCATCGGCCATTATGTCATTTAATGCAAATTGTGGGGAAACATAATAGCTGGCATGATGTACGATTATTGAAGGCGCCATTTAATGCTATTAATACTTCTACAAGTTTCTTGATTTTTACAGTCCCTCTGACTCGCAGATATTCATTATCTGTGCCTTTGTTCTATATTTTATTCTCTCATCTACAGGTATTGACTCCCTCACCCTAATGGTGATTTCACTAATTTGTAAGAAACAATGTGGATTGCTGCATTTTGTTCAACTTTCTTGGGTATTTTGGGTCATTTTTTTCAAGTATGTCTGACTAATAGCTTTCCCTTTCTTTCTTTCTTTTGAGAATTAATAGTGAAGAAAGTGCAATTTTTTTTAGAATTAACAATGAAGAAAGTGCAAAAAGAATTGCAGAAGAAATACTCCTCAAATTAGAAAAAAAGGTTGTATTTTTAATTTATGTTATTAGACCTGAAGTTGTTTGTCGTATTGTAGGAAATAATTTAGCTCTCATTTGTTTCTCTCGCAGGCTTATGATTTTCCACAGGGATTGTGGATTTTAATATGGTTGAGACTTTCAGTATAGTTCTTTGAATTTGTTCATACCCATTACCCCTATTTTTGAATTTGTGCATAACCAAAAGCTCAATCGTTGTATTGAAGCCTACACAATAATTTTTCCTATTTTATTATCTTCATTCACAGATTATGGTTGTAAATGTCTGTATGATTGTCTATATTTAATATGTTATATATAACTGATGTATTTTCTCATACCCAGAATTTCACATCTTATAAATCTCTCAAATTTTTTTTTCAAAATTTTGTGTTTGGGCTAACCTTCATTTTTTAGAGGATTGTTTTTGAGTTGAACTTCATCTTTTGAGATTTTAACATAAATTTCTAGATTTTTGATGGTGAAGTTATTTTTTGTAAAATTGTGTGTCTCAACTAACCTTCATTTTTGGGTTTTTGTATTTTTTTTTGTTATTAATATGAAGCATTTTGTTTAGCTTGATTTTCTCTACAACATACCTAGAATTTCTTAGACCCTTGAATGGGATTCATAAAATGTAAGCCTCAACATCCTAGCAGGAAAAAAAATGTATACAGATCTTTGCATCAAACACTGCACTTTTGTAAAATGGGAAATGCCTACAAAATCCCCTTTTTGATCCAAATCTTTATGACTAGAACTTCCTTTTTTTCCTTCCTATAGAACCCAACACCATAACGACTATGATTTCGATATTGTTTCCATGTTTTTAGTGATGTGGTTGTGGGGCAAAGAGAAGGAGCTCTGAAAGGGCTTTGATAGGTAAGGATTTTTAATAAACCCTTTCTTAGGCTGTGAAGCTTCTCAGTGTCTAAATAAATTTATTCTCTTCTCCACTCATTATTTAAGCTATGTAGACTCAATTTCCACTCAATATAATTGATAGACCATCATTATAAATGCTAAATATAAGTGTGTATCTTGCTTTATATGGTTAAGAAGGCAGACATAGAACCCTTTCTTGAGATTAGGTGAACCTGGGCCCTCTGTAAGAAGGAATACAACAGGGTGGCTATAACAGGTGGTACCCATATCCAAATATTTATGATGGGCCCTTAACTTGGTCTCAATATCACTTCATGTTAAGTAGGCCCCTTTGTAGGATTGTATAATAATCAACCCACTAGAAAAAGAAGACTACATGCTTTAGAAGATTCTTAGAAGGGATTTTTGCCCATTGTCTCAAACTCTTGATCAAAACATAATATGATTATGATCTTTATATCAGCAAACAAATTGTGTTCATTATGTTAAAAGAAGTAGAAAAGATCAAACAACACCATATGTGAAATTCATGGGAAACTAATAAACTAACCACCGCTTGTGCTAGTGCTCACATAGAACAGAAAAAACAATAATTTAGAATCAGTGACACCCATCTCCACAAATTGTTATGGACAAGTAATAGAAGCTATCATTTCTGACTTAAATTAAATTATTTGGTATGTGTTTTTAGAAAAGGTAAGCAAAAATTCAATCACGGGGACAAGATTATTGAAGGAAATTTTTAATGAACTATATAGCATGCTCGAATGCTACATTTCAAGATTCCATCCTTTCGCTGATGATCTGACTAAATTTATTCCCTTATCAAACTTCAACATGCAAAAATAGAAAAATAACATTTTAGAATAAAACTAGAAACTCTTCTTTTTTGCAGGTTTCACAATCCCATGCCCATCAAAGAATTCCTGCTATATATCCTATGACACAATCACGTGCCCATCAAAGAATACTAGCTATGTAGGCTAGGTAGAAATCACATCTGCAAAGCTTTTGGCTCTAGATTTGACAGCCATAAGTCAAGAGTTGTTGTTTGGATCTAGTCCTCGTTGTAATAGCAGAGATTGTCATTGTGACCATAGCTATTTAATTGCAAGCATAGTAGCTAGAATGGAAAATGCACTTGTATGAAATCTCTCATGCCACGTTGAGAAGAGAGTGCAAGATGTGGAAGAGAGTGAAAGATGTGGAAGCATAGATAAAACAGGTGCAAGGTGAACAAAAAACCATAGGTTTACTTGTAAACTAATCTATGGAAGCAATGTCAATCTCCACGAGTATACATGTTGTGAATTAATTGAGGTGCCACATTTAGAAGAGACTGCAAGATATGGAAGCACAGATAAGACATATGCACTTTCAACCAGATGCCCCAACTTCTACTTCTAAAGTAAACTATAGAACGGTAGATAGTAGCTCTGGATATATAATTCTACTTATGGTGATGGGAGATAGTTTTAAGGACAAGTTTTATGTCTAATTCTTAATTATTTTTTATTTAAATATTTTTTATTAATGTGTTGAATGACTCATCTTATATGTTCTTGGGTAAAGGCTATTGCAGTGACTCTTATTTTGTTGTAATTGTTTTTTTAGGTTTTCAAATAGGTTTTTATCACTGTGGAATATTGGCTGATGGAATCTATTCTTGGTTTTCTATTATCCATATAATATCAATGTATAATTAAGGTTTATTTATAAAAAAATCATTGGGCAATTTTTCCTGGACAAGCGACTAATTTCTTACAATATTTTACACACATTTTCCCTAACATTAACACTAAAAAATATCTTACCCCTTCTTATAAATAAATTCATCAGATTTTTCAGAATTTATAAATGCAATTGATTTAATGTTTTCTCTCAATCATTAGCTTTGATGCTTATCTCATATTTTCTGAATAAAAAGGCCTCTAAAAATATAACATTTTTCCTTGATCTTGATATTGTTTATGGATAGAATTGTGTGAAATATTAGCCTACAAACTTATATCTGTGTGCAGAATAGTTTTTGTTTAAAATTTATCCACTTTTAAAGTTTATTGTACTAAAAGAAGGTTGATACAATTATTTGCAAAGATGGAGGGTGAATTTGCAGAATAGTTTCTAGGCCTATGCAAGGTTTCCAAAAAATTTGGCCTTCTGATACCTTTAAGTTTGTCATATTACACCCAATTGTAGTTTTTGTTTAATACTTAAGAATGTTTTTCTTTAATACCTAATAATTTGATTTGTGAATTCTTTTCATCTTTTTCTTTTCTTTGAAGATATCAGTTGTAACAGGGTTAATGTTTAATTTGTTTTTGTTTTTATCTTGTGATTGTATAGTTTCAATAGTTCTTTTTTGATAATGTTGATACGTGTTTGTTAAGTAAATTATTTTTAAAAAATTATGTCATACTTGCAAACTTACTATTTATAATAATAATAATTATATAATTTTTAATTATATTACACTTAAAATTGTAATTAATTAGAATATGAGTAATTAATTTAAGCAAGGCTTTATTTTGCAAAATAGAGTTAAAATTAAGTTAGAATTACAATTAAAATTGATATGATAGTTTTTTTATAATTATTTAATTCAAGGGTTTATTATATAAAAATAATTTTATAAGATTATTTGTTTTTAAAATTTTAAAAAATTATGAAATATATACAAATATTTTAACAAATTATATTATTATACTAATCTTAATTAAAAATTATTTAAAGTTATTCCAACTATTTAAATAAATTATACTATTATACTAATCTTAATTAAAAATTATTTCAAGTTATTCCAATTATTTCATAATTCTCCCTTTATTTATAAATATTTACCTTATTTCTCTCTTTATTAATAGTCCGGAAAACATTGATATTTAGAGTATGTGGATTTTAGAAACCTGGAGTATACCCAAGTCAAATAGAAAAAAATAGTTTCTTGAAAAAGCCTTGAAAACTTCATAGAGAGAATAAATATTAAATGTCGTGGTTAACCTTCAGCCCACATAAATAGCAATAAATGACATTGCAAACTCTATCTGTCCATTTAATAAACAAGTTCTGAGTGTCAAGAAAATAGTTTCGTGTATTCATATTATGTATTTATGAATATAACTATTTGATTAAACATAAAGTAAAAAATTCAGTGCCAATCAGGTGGAAGATGTAAGCAAAAATCTTCTATTAGGAGCCACAAACCTATCCCAAAAAACAATATTCATTGTTTAAATATTACCAAGATTTATATTAGAAGATTGAATCATGGCAAAAATTCAATTATCAATGTTAATTAGATGAATAAGTATTCTTAAGAACCATTCTTAGAAAGGAGCTCCAATATCATCTAAGGATGAACATCCTTTCTCACAAAGCTTCCTAAGTTATGTAGATGGGTTGCAAATAAATTTAGATAGGCAATTTACAATATACAATTATACATGTGATTGCATCAATCAAAGGATGAAATTTTAACTACGCTACCCAATATATAACTTTTAATATCTAATGAATGAGAATTTTTCAAAACAACTACTCCATTCACAACCTTTCATTTACAATACCCTCTTCAAAATGATTAACCAAGACATTATATTCAATTGTTTCTTAGTGATAGTAAGCATGTTTCACTCGTTATGGAAACTAAAATTCTTCATTCAAATTTACATACAAATTTTTATTTTGATCCAAAATGCCCCATTCAATATAACTATACGACTTGCACATGTTGGGTGCAATGGAATTTATTCACTCTCTTTTAGTCACATTCTCATTTCACCATATCCTTCCCGTAAAAGCATTACACTATAGGCCAGAACTTTGATGCTTGCGTCTCTTATTTTCTTCATTTCCCTTACTTTCTTCGTTTACTTTATCTTTTCACACTTTTTATCTCCATGTGAACATTATCAAATTTTTGCAAAGTTCGTAACCGTATAAAAGTTGGGACATAATGCATCATGTGACTTCTTCCATCTTTGCACACTTTACTTTGGCTCATGAACCTTTAAATTTTGTGGCAATCAACTCCTTGTCACATTTTCACATAGTTCACTAACTCGCTAACTTTGAGATAGGAAGGACCTTGTTTCATTTTTGCATTGTTCATGAACTTTACAAAAAAATCATAGATTGCTAGCCCTAGCTTCTTCCTCTTCATTAGCTCCAAAATCTATAAAATGTTTCAAAATTTGGGACAAGTTCATAGGTAAACATCAAATAGCTTTTTTCCATATCTTAACTTATGAAAAATAGGGAATGGGAAGATATTACTTGGAGTTTGGGAATATGTTACACATTTGAAATCATGTAAAATATGTTGGAATTTGAAAAAAACATCTAGATCTAAGAGCTAAAAGAAAAATATAAACTAGCATTGTCTTTCTGAAAAAAATTAATGAATAGAAGAATTTTCAATTAATATATAAAAAGAGTACAATATTCACAAAAAAATGACTGGGGATAAAAAAAATCACCCCACGAAGAGTCACTCGACAGCACGCCGGAAACATACAACTATTCACCAAAAAATCTTATAAAGAAATGTTAGGATTGGATTATACTGAGAGGGGGGTGAATCAGTATAATAGCACTTTAAACTAATTCCTCAACCACTTAAACATTAATCATTCATTTCCAGTAAATTAAAGAGCATAAGAAAATCACACAATACTCATAACACCATCATTTGTTTACGAGGAAACCCTGGCCAAGGGAAAACCCCGGTGGGGATGATACCCACAAGCATGTACTAAAGTATAATTTCCCTATAAGGAGACCTAGCCCTGTTAGGAGCTGAATATTACATAGTACATTTCCTTTTTAGAGGAATAACAACCCTGTTAAAGGTTCACAACACCCTGTTAGGGGCTTCTGAGCTTACAGCTCTTACAATGTAATTCTGTTACAAAAAGTTCTCAGTCATGAACAAGACAAGCATCAAAAATTATTTGATAGTTCCTTTATAGCTCTGTCATTCTCAACTCTTCCCTTCGCATGTCTTCCCTTCCAGATAACTATTACAAAAACATACATGATCTTTACCAAAAAGATCTTACATATATATCTCATAACTTTACAAAGTTGGCTCTCTAGATGACTATTACAAAGTTGGCCTTCAAACATAATACATTTAATATAGTAAATATCAAATGCATAGTTTGCACTCTTGCATATTCAAAGTATAGACTATCAACAACCAAAATACAACTTCAATTTCCTGGAGTCCAAGTCATACTCCCTCAGTCTTCGTTGTTGTCCAACTGCTTTGTATCACTATTCTTCTACAGTCTGTTTGTCTTCAAATCCTTATAAATCATCGTAAACTTAACCAAATCCAATTCAATCTTAGGTGGAGGTCATTCATACTACATACTTTCTTCCTCTAATATTGTTTTCCCTAATTCATTGATCTCTTTCTTTGACATCCAAAATACTTCTGTATCTCTGCTACTATACTTAGTCAATTTCTGAATCAACAAAACTTAACTTCAAATTAATCGATCTTAAACCCAGATGTGTTGTCATAAATGACAACCAAAAAGTGAATCAAATTTACCAAAATAGATCACTTGCCAACAATCTCTCCCTTTGGCATTGATGGTAACACTTAACAAAAAAAATATCTAAGTGCTCCAACTGAACAAAATTGTCTCTTCTTCTCCTTATCTCTTCTCCATATTTTTCTCTCTTTATTTTATATATATATATATATATAATTCATTTACTTCTTCTCTTTTTCATCATCATTTTTTTTCTTCTCTTCTCCCCCTTTGACAACAATGACAAAGGTGCATATAAAACAATAGGTCTTAGTTCCTAATTACCAGTTTCAGAACATCCTCAAAAGAATCTTCCAAAATCTTTACTTTTGTGCTAAATTTCTTGAACAAAATTTGACTGATGTGAATCAAACCATTGATTGCAAATGATGTAGTTTTAGCTTCTTTCAACTCTGTGGGAAAGCCTTTGGTTAATGAATCTGCAACCTTCTCTAAATCTGAGAGATGAGCCTCAAGTATGGATAATTTTGGAGTAATAAAGCTCCTCAGCAAATTGAATCTACTTAATACTCTCCCTTTCTCATTATCCAATACACTAAGCTTGGCCAATATCCTTGTAACTTTTGTATCTAGTTCTATTGTGGATTGTGAATATGTTTAACAACCGTCCATCAAGCTGTTCAGAGTTGATCTCTCTTTGGCAATAATGTCCTCAACATTCTGAATTTGTCTAACTAGATTCATGCAATAGCCAAATAGTTTTCTCTCGTGTCCAATGCAGTTCTTTGCATTTCTCAAACAAGTTTTTACAATGTCGAAGTCCCATGAAATGGACTTGTAGACTTCTATCAGTTTCTTCTCTGAATATGTCTTCTCAGCCTTCTCTTCTACAATCTTCAGCGAATTTTCATAATACCCATCAAATTCATCAAGTGTAATCTTCAAGTTTTCAATGTCATCTTTGTGTTGGAAAACTATAGGTGCTGGAAGCAATTTATTCACAATATCAATAGCTCTTGAGATTACTTTTATCTTCTTATCTCCTTTCTGTTCAGCTCTTTCTTTTTCTTTGTTTAATGCAGTGAATGCCAGCTTTACCAATTCAACTTCATCCATGTTATCCACATTTACATCAGTACTTGCCAACAATGAAATAGATGGTGAGTTTACTTCTTTCTTTTCAACTCTTTGTTGTTATATCTTTTGTTCATCGTCCTTTTTTTGTTCAACTTCCTCTTTTTGTTATGCTTCATCTGCAACAAAGGTCTCCAAGTTTCCTGCAAAAGGGTCCTTCTCATCTTTAAAGGGGTCAAGGGTCACTGCCACACTAGAGACATAGAAATCTAGTGTAGGATCTGCTTCACTCTTCTCTATAGAGGTCTTTGTCACCTTAGGTCTTTCACCCATGCCTAATTGTGTGGGTGATGTTGTTTTAGGAGGTGAGGGCTTGCTAGAAGTAGAGCTCATTAGAATCTTCTATAATGCCTTCTGAGTTTCCTCGGTCACTTCATCATACTTCCTTCCCATTATCTTCAATATTCTAATCTTTGTTCTTAACAAAGGTTTTAGTTCTTTGAATATTCTATCTCTCTCTTGTACTGATAACACAGGCATCATGTTATCAATTTCCTTATTTCTAATATGATCATCCTCAATCTGTGCCAAGTTCTTTCTTCTCTCCAATTTTGCATATAGATCTTTGGGTACACTTCCTTCAATTTCTAGAAAGATCTTCTTGAAGGTAAGAAAATGCTCTATCATAATATCTTCAATCTTCAACTTGTCTGATTCCTCATATCTGTCATAGTATTTATCAATTGAAACTAATTTACCTTGTTTAATTTCTCTCTTCTCTAGCATCTTCATGTCAGGTTTCCAAATATGTTTTTTTGATTTCTTCTCTTCTCCTATTGTGCTTTTCTCTTTAGGCTTGCTTGATCTTGTAACTCTAGAAGTGACAACCTTTTCTTTTTCTATTTACTATTGTGGAGGGGGTGGACTATCTACCATAACTGCCTCAGGAATGATAGGGGCATCAGTACTTCCACTTTCTACTCCAAGAGATCTCTCTTCCATCTTTCTTTTGACTTCTTTCAATTCCTCTTCTGTCAGTCTAGCTTGTATGTCGCAATCATGAATAAGGTTAGCAATTTTCCTTTTCCTTGGTCCTCTAGATTGTTCCTCTTTCACCTTTGCTAACTTTCTTCATAGGTTCCCCATCTCTCTTCTATTGTGTCAACTTCTAATGCAAGAACATGTTCTACTTGCATGGTGAGTATTTCAGAACTCACTTCATAACCCATGGGGTAGCACCACTTCTTCCTAGGTATAACTGCTTCAAAACATACACAATAAGTTTCAACCATGAAATAGATTGTATTCTTGTACTTTTCCACAATGTCCTCATGTAACATGTATCTTGTCTTCATCTATTTCTGTAGAATTTTGATCATGGAAAATAGTTCTCCATCTACCCAAGTAGTATTTTGTCTTTTGTAGCTCTGTAAAATCAGTATGCCAGTGGGTACTCCAAACTTCCAACTACTGGGATGTAAACCAGGAAAGTTGTGCTCAATGTGAATGAACATATGCATACACAATGAACCAAATCTGAAATTTTTACTTTTATCCTTCTTCACTAGCTTCACATTCTCCATAAATTGTTGAGCCAGAACTTTGCATAGGTTATATTTTATGTTTTCCTTTACCGTTTTCCATGCCATCATGATTACTCCAGCAGATACAGAGTTCGATCTACTATTGTAGTAGAATTTGTATCCGAGTATCATGGCAATCAATCTCACATCTTGCTGAAAGATGTCTCTTACTTTCATTTCTCTCCTATCCCATTTAGAATGTGTTAGGGTTTCAACTTATTTCTTCACATGCTTCTCTGCATAGGTATAACTCCAGTATTGTCTAATTCAGTGATCTCATGAATTAGGTCACTGGAAATGTTCATAGGTTGGTCACCAATCCATATGAACTGATCGTGAACCATGCTCATCAATATCTTGAACCATTCATTTTCATCGAACTCGCATAAATCCATAATCTTAATAATGCTCAACTAACTAATGTGTTTGAATTCTTCCTTCATGATTCCTTTCTTAGTCATATCTTCCATTTCAGTGAATATTTCATTGTCTCCCAATGTATCATACTTACAATGTATGTAAGCCCTAATGTCTTCTACGTGCAATACACCATGTGGGGTTTGTGAAAATGCTCCTTCTAGATCCTCTTCACAAGACTTATACAGATGTTTATTGAATTTGTATCTAGGGTGATCAACAACATCAAAAATGACAAGTGCATCCATAGCTTAGATGATGTAAAATACCTTTCTCTATAGAATCTGAATGTTATGCTCCAATCAATCACACATGGAAAATGTAGAATAGTCTTAATGCTTCTGCTCTTTGATCTCCTTAGCTTTCTCTTTGTCAAATGGTAAATAGATAGGTTATCAAATGGTGCTTTATACAAGTTAGGTTATAACTTTCATTTTTACTTTAAACTGTCCAGTCGGCTACTAAATCTCGTGAATAATATATACACGTCGGTGGATGGTGCGCTTTTAGGTATATGATCTATGATGTTGGCTTAGTTCACACTTAAGCTTGCATGAGCTCAATCAATGAATTTTGGGGCAGGATAAATTTTGATGTCTATATCCAATGCTCCCCCTAAGGCCATGATCAGCCAATTAGTTTGATTCTATCTTGCTACTTTTAGGCAAATATTTAGTAGCATCTACTGACTCTCCCTAAACTGATGTCTCACTTGTTCCTTTGATCTACCAAATCTTGCCACTATTTTTGTCTTTTTCTTTCTTAAAAAAAATTTCAAAATCATTCTTCACATCTGCAATACTCTTGCCAGTATCATTTCCATTCTTCTGTCAATTCATAGGAGGTGGTGTTCTTATGTTATCTACTCCATTATACCTACAAAACTTTGCTATATGTCTTGGATTATTGAATTGGTAACATATAGGAGGTCTTCTTTCTTGATTAACTTGTAACTTACAGTACTTCACAATGTGCCCAATGTTATTACATTTGTAGCATGTAGGTTTCATTGTAGGTTCTCTTCCATTATCTTTTCTATATCCAGATTGATTAGGTCTTCTGCATTCAGTCTTCTTGTGCCCATATCCATTACAATTAAAACAATAACCAGAAAAAGTTCTAAAAGGGGCATTACCTTTGCAGTCTCTCCTCATGTGTCCAAATCTTTTGCAACCAAGGCATCTACCTCTGAAAGGTCTGACTTTCTCTTTAGGCTCTTCAATAGATGGTTTCTCAGCATAAATCTTCTCATATGATTTCTCTTCCTGATTCTTTGAACATTCAGCTTCATTGAAGCCAATACCAGTCATATCATCTTTAGGTTTCTATTTTTCTAGCTATTCATCAATCAAGTCACTGCTGGTGTGAAGTTTCTCAATGTGTTTCTTTGCTTCAACAAGTTCACCTTTCAAAATCTGATTATATTTCTCCAATTCCAAGTACTTGTTCTTGTAGTTGCCAGCCTCATCCTTCATTTGATTTAATGCACTGTTTAAGGTTTCTTCATTTTCCTTCTTAGCATTCTTTTGCATCTGTACTTCTTTAGCCATAGATTTATTTTCAAGTTTCAGAGTCTCAATTTCTTCTTTTAGTTGCTTCACCTGATCTGAATTGTCCTCATCTGAATCTTCTTTTATCTGGACCACAAGATCTTCTCTTTGACTTCTGGAAAGCTCAAGTTGTTCTTTGAGTTTCTTTATAAATTTCTCAACTCTTCGCATGTTGAATCTCAATTCTCCATTCTTTTCTTTTGCTTTATCAAGGTCTTCAAGTGCAGCATCAAAATTCTCTTGCAAACTGTCCAAATCCATTATGATCTCCCTCAAGCTATTAGGATTTCTCTTCAAGGGCTAAAATCTCTGATAGCAATTGTTAGGATTGGATTATACTGAGAGGGGGGGTGAATCAGTATAATATCACTTTAAACTAATTCCTCAACCACTTAAACATTAATCATTCATTTGCAGTAAAGTAAAGAACATAATCAAATTACACAATACTCATAACACCATGATTTGTTTACGAGGAAACACTGGCCAAGGGAAAACCCCAATGGGGATGATACCCACAAGCATGTACTAAAGTATAATGTCCCTGTAAGGAGACCTAGCCTTATTAGGAGCTGAATATTACATAGTACATTTCCTTGTTAGAGGAATAACAACCTTGTTAAAGGTTCACAACACCCTGTTAGGGGCTTCTAAGCTTACAACTCTTACAATGTAATTTTGTTACAAAAAGTTCTCAGTCGTGAACAAGACAAGCATCATAAATGCTTTGATAGTTCCTTTATAGCTCTATCATTCTCTTCTCTTCCATTTACATGTCTACCCTTCTAGATAACGTCTATTACAAAAACATACATGATCTTTACCAAAAAGATCTTACATATATATCTCATAACTTTATAAAGTCGGCTCTCTAGATGAATATTACAAATATTACAAAGTCAGCCTTCAAAACATAATACATTTAATATAGTAAATATCAAATGCATAGTCAGTTCTCTTTCATAGTCAAAGTATAGACTATCAACAACCAAAATACAACTTCAATTTCCTAGAGTCCAAGTCATACTCCCTCAGTCTTTATTGTTGTCCAACTTCTCTGTATCGTTGTTCTTTTGCAGTCTGTTTGTCTTGAAATCCTTATAACTCATCATAAAATTAACCAAATCCAAATCAATCTTAGGTGGAGGTCATACATACTCCATACTGTCTTCCTCTAGCGTCACTTTCCCTAATTCATCGATCTCTTTCTTCGACATCCAAAATACTTCTTTATCTCTGCTACTATACATAGTCAATTTCTGAATCAACAAAACTTAACTTCAAAGTAATCAATCTTAAACCTAGATGTGTTGCCATAAATGACAACCAAAAAGTGAATCACATTTACCAAAATAGATCTCTTGCCAATAAGAAATCCCTCAGGCTATGAGAGCAGTAACAGAAGAGGGAGGAGGATCTTCATCATTAGGATTGCCCCAAACATTGAGCCCAGGGGTCTGGTCGGGAAGCAACCACCCATCATGTGTATCTTTTTCTTCATTCTCCATTTCTTCTTCCTCCCACCTTGGAGAGATAGCAAGAGCCAAGCAGGGAATTTTATCAGAAGTGGAAACAGGCTACACAGGAACATTGTGTTGGAAAGTGACATTGCAAGCAATTGTTATTTTGTCATTGATGTCAAACCTTAATTGGTGAGACTATTGTTATCTAATTGAGTACCATATCTATTCTTGATGAAGAAGATTTAACAAGAAGACTAAGTGAATGGTTGAGTTAAGGCAATTCAAAGGGTACTTGATCAGTTGGCACTCTAGCAAAGTAATTAGTTGTTTATCTTTCAAAGATAGTTTTTCTGTCTATTCTGTGCCGAGCAAGTTTGGCTTGTGCTGAGCGAAGTTTCTTTTGACGAGAAAAGTTGCTTGTGCTGAGTAAAGTTGTTTGTGATGAGCAAAAAGTTTCTCAATGCCGAGCACCATTGAAATTGTCGAGTGAAAATAGTGATGAAGGCCGACTTACAGAAGTTTGATTATTGATGAGATTTGAGATCTCTGGCCGACTTAGTTAATTTTATTGGGATATGTAATGTTAATTAAAGATTGATCCACGTTATTTAATATATGGGTAAAAAAAATTAATGCATGGTTTCAAGATTTAATTAGAGACTACTTTGGAGAAGTAAATGATATGCAAAGGTGGAATGATCTATTGGATCTGACCTAACCTAAGATCTACGATCTTGTTTAAGTGGCAAAAGATTTATCTGACCTAGATAGAGAGGTATATGATAACCTCAGGGGTTATTCATTTTGTGTGGATGTGGAAGTGCAAGTGGATGGATGTCTATGCAAGAGGCTTGCATAGTTGATTTACTGTTTAGCATGATCTAGCAGAGAAGGCAAAAAGGAAGAGGCAGAGTGTTGCGTGTGTGATTGCTTGATGAATTTTCAAGCAGATCAGAAGATTGAAATGACAATGCAGGCTATCCAGTAAGTTAACATCAGAGCTGTAATTGGATCTGAATTGCAAAGTAAGTTGTATGTACCAGATCACAAATTGTTGATTAATTTCTTACCATTGTATCAGTTAAATCCTTTAACAAGGTTGACTTAATAGTCATTTGTATAAATCCTCTAACAAGGTGACATTCAGATTGGAATGTTCTAAGTCCTCTAACAAGGCCACTCCTGACAGGGTGATTAAATCCTTTAACCAGGTCACACCTAGCAGTGTGTTATTGTAACCTTTAACAGGGTTGGCTCCTCACAGGGCATCACTTTAGAAGAGTGAAAACTTGGTATCATGTTACTGGTGGTTTTTCCCATATTGGGTTTCCACGTTAAATACTTGTGTCAACTTGTGTGAATGCTTATGGTTTGTTTTACTGTTATGTTACTACAAGCTAATTTCAATTGACAGTAAACTGCATGATTAAAGTTGTTGATTTATGCTACTATTGTCGAGTAGATCTGAAATACAGAAAAGTTTTAATTGCTACATCTAGACCTAAGGATAACTAATTCACCCCTCCCCTCTTATTTATTCTTTCTAACAATTGGTATCAGAGCTTTGGTCTCCTAAAAATAGTTTGAAGGTACTTGGAGCAAAAAGATCAAGATGTATAAGGAGGTTCCCAAGCTGAACAAAGATAAATTCCCTGCATGGCAGAGCTTGATGAAACTACATTTGGCTGGTATTGGAGATGATGATAAGCAACTTGTTGAGCATGCCTATGTACCACCTACTGGTCCTCTCTCATCTGTATAACTAAAACAAAAGCAAGAGCACAATCAAGCAATATTGGAGATCACCTCCTCATTGAGCTATTTAGAATTTGATGATATAAAGAACTGCATAAATGCAAAAGAGATGTGGGAAAAACTTGCAACTGTCTATGGTGGAGACACAAATGTATTAAGAGCTAAATCAGAAAGTCTAAGAGGTAAGTTTGATGAGATGAAAATGCAAGAAGGTGAAAATGTCATTCAGTACTATGGTAGAATAAAAGAAGTTGTAAATGTCATTAGAGGGGCTAATGGAACTATTG
>MU226601.1:727537-767416 GCA_018584345.1 Thuja plicata
TTGGGAAAAAAATATAATTATCAGAATAATGTAATAGTTTTGACCTTTAAAGTTGTTATTTAATGATGAGAAACAATTCATAATTGAATGAAATAATAATAATAATGTTAATACCTTTTAAATGACATGATTAATTAAATATATAATTTAGAAATAATTATATTTATTAACAACTTATTATATTATTTAATGTTTTATTAAAAGTTAGTTAATAACATTAATATAATTTTTATATTTATGTATTTTTATAATTTTTATTAAAAGTTAGTTAATAACATTAATATAATTTTTATTTTTTTGGTATTAGAGAAGATTTGTGAGCACCATTTAAGTGCTTACAACATGGACTTTAGCATTACACCAAATGTCCTTTCACAAATATCTTTGATGGACTTTGCCATTACACGAGATGTCCTTGATTTGATAAGCTTAAATGCTTATGAAATCAAGACACAAAAATAATAAATAGAAGAGAGTATATAAAGTATATTGGCTTTAATCATAGGATATTTGCTCCAATCATCTTCCAAACAGATTATAATCATAATATGACTTTTCAAAAGTATTTTCAAATCATAATTATCTAGAGGAGAAAACTAAATCAGCTAAAGTGCACTTTCTTCATGTATCTTTAAAATAGGGTGTGATAAAACCTTTTCAAATGGATTATTTCTTTTAGACTAGATAAAAAGATTGAGCTAAATATTCATTTTTCTTTTTCTTTATATTTTTGGTATTAAAGAAGATTTGTACTCAGCACCATTTAAGCGCTTACAACATGAACTTTATCATTACACCAAATGTCCTTTGACAAATATCTTAGATGGACTTTGCCATTACACAAGATGTCATTAATTTGATAGGCTTAAATGCTTATGAAATCAAGACACAAATGTGATAAATAGAAGAGAGAATATATAAAGTATATTCGCTTCAATCATAGAATATTTGCTTCAATCATCTTCAAAATAGATTATAATTAATACAACTAATAATACCAAATAATAAAATATGCTTGCTTTAATTATTCCAAATGGTACTCCATACATCATATGACTTTCATAGAGCATTTTGAAAACATAATATTCTAGAGGGCAAAACTAAACTCTGTAAAATGCACTTCCTTGAGGGCTCTTCAAATTAGAATACATGCTCCATATTTCAAAACCATCTTCAAATTCTTTTATTCCATGCCCTAGACATTGAACCAGGGAATGACTCCTATAAGCTAGTAATACAGAGGAAATTCATTTTTAGTAACACTCATAGAGTGTGATATTGACCCTAAGCCTGAAATAAACATCTCCCTCATATGAATCAGTAGAAATGGTGGCAATTCCTCTGGCCATCAAGAAATCCCCTGTTCCACCCACAACAGATATATCTCTGTACTTGGTCAGGATTGGATCTGCTCCATTGAAAGTAATGGTGCCCTTGTGATCAGTTGAATTCAGCACAAATGTAAAACCAAGCCAAGCATTGAAGGTATCCTTCATGTCATAGAAGTAAAAGCCCTGAGCTCTTCCAACAGAAGGAGAGTGAAGATTGTTGTCAAGAGTAATAGGATCATCAAACACAGCAATATTCCCAAAATGGTTATTACCAGTCATAATGGTGAGATTGGCTCCCTCAGGGGCTGCAACAAGTGCAGATGTTGCATTGTGGGCATTCTTGCCATTGTAGAGTATATCATGGAAATACAAAACAAGATGCTTGCAGGGCTTGGGAAGCCTCTTCTTCCTTCCATGGCAATCTGCAGGTTTTAGCAAGATTGCAGACATCAGAAGCCACAGAAAGCATAACTGCAAAGCTCTTTCAGATTTCATTGCCATTGGGGGAAAAAACTATGCAAATCTGTGGATTACAAATGGGAAAACAGGGCTCTCAGAGAAAGAGAGAATGAATGAGACTCTTAGTGAGTGATGCCTGCTTCATCTTCCACTGAAACTCCATTTATAGGATTTTTCTGCACAAGAAAATGAATCGTGTGGATCATATGATCTCCTTATGATTTCTGAAGTCAGATAAGAACAACCTTAGTCAAATGTTTCGCAGACTCGTGCTACAATTCAAAGTGTCTTTTCACTACTTTTATGAAGAAAGTGACAGACATTGGTAAGGAATTGCATACTTTGATAGATTTCTAAGTGAATTTTGTTTTGTTTATTGGTTTTGAGGTGTTTTGTCCACCATTTAGGCTTGACTGTAAATCGGTTGGAGATTTCCTCACGGCTTTCATAGGCATTGAAAGACCACTAAATTGTTTGTTAGGTGTTTAGGATGGAAGTGGGTTGGTGGAACATGAAAATGAGATATAGTAATTTTTTTCAAAGTGGAATTTAAATGTTTTTTTGGGGGGTTGGTGGTATTATATTTTATGAATACTTTTTGAATTGTTGTTATTTTTATGTTTGTATGGTGAAGTTAGGAATTAAATTTTGTTTTATAGTCTAATACCAGGTGATTTTGTTTTTGGATCTACAGATGACTTTCAATATGTCAAATATGACGTGTACATAGTAATGGAAATGAATGAAGGATATGTTAAAAGTAAAATACATTGATTAGTTTTCCTATGCATGTTTTTTTCATTTTTTTAAATACCAAAATTAATTTTATCTATCATTTTAGTGGAGAATAGTTGTGAATAGTATCATTAATGTGATGTAAGCATATAATCTTTTAATTATTTCATTTTGACTATAAAAAATAATGTAAAGTATTTTCATGTCACTATTATTGTCCTCTATCATAATGACATTATTTTTGGTAGTCTAGGTAAATCAAGTAAAATGCACACACATAAACACATATTAACCTAGATTAAAACATTAATAATAGAATAATCAAACTTTGATAGCATACTTTTTATTTTTAGAAAGGGAATAAGGGGATAACAATGTTTAGCTTTGTGACTAGAGAATGGACAAAAGTCTAATGTGATGTGCCTTGAGATTAAAAATAGAAAATAGTGACTAATATCTAGGTCTGAAAAAATTGCTCTACAATAGAACAATTACATGGATTTGGGACAAGTTGGCACTTACAACTTGCATGTTGTGAGCTTATTTTTTTGTATTGCATATTCCTTTATTAATTTGATATTTTTTCTTCATTTTTTCATGGAAGATAAATATCTCAAACACTCAAAGGATATTGAATTGTGAGGTCTATATGAATAATGGACCCTACAAGGTGTGATCATGTGAATAAGTTTTCTTTGTATATTGTAGATGTTATCTACCATAGTCTTCATTTAGAGCATTCTAAAGCCAATTTAATGCAGTGCAACAGTGACATATTGAGAAGAAGTGAGAAAAATTAAAAATCCAATTTTTTTTGTATTTTTCCTATGTTTCAGAAATGTGCATTTTCAGAGGTCTTCGGAGCAGATTTTGGGGTTGAAGTTGTCGTTTGTCACTTACCATGCATTGTCAAAGGCATGGTGTTAAGGGACTGAAATTAGATCTCTTGAAGACCTTTCCAACGGTGTATGGTGTTCTAAATTCTTAGCAACGAGCGAAAAGTTGTGACCCCACAAAATTGGGGTAACCAAATGTCAAAATGGTGCAGTCTCTACCAAATCCGCGAGCTCTTTTTATTTAGGCTTTTACCTTTCAAAGTGCGCTCATGGTAGCGGTTGACATGTGTTGACACTGTGGAGTTTCTGCAGGTTGAAAGGAAGACAAATACGAAAGAAAGTTCGTCAGTGTGACATGTGCCCAAGCTATGGTTGTGTCAGTCAATGAACTTGCGGGGCCTACATCCTTCAAAGAAATTGTCACTTTTCAACTCGTGACAAATGCCAAGGAAGATTTGATCCAAAAATGAAACCACCATGCATGCATCGAAAAAGGACTGATCATTGCGAGTGGGATTAGAAATTTATTCCCTCACGATGGTGAGGAAGTTGAAAAGGCACAGGTGGCGCCCATGTTGCATGTATAGAAGGAAAGTAATTATGCAGAGATAAGCATGTTGAGATAGTTGTAACAACCGCTATAAGGAGATCTCTACATGGCGAATTTGCAAAGCCCCTTTTTGGTTGTATTTTTGAGATTCGGTTCAAGGAATTCTTTCTATAAAAGCCTACAGGCACATTGTATTAGGGGATATTTTGTTCTAGAGTTTTTTGTTCACCAGTCTTGAAAAGAACACTTAGAGATAGTTAGAGTTTCATTGCTCAAACCTTAGCCTTGTATTTTTTCTTAATGAATAGAAGGAAACATATTAGATTGTGCCTAGCTTCCTCTATTGTATGTTAACTTCTATTTTGTGGATGATTTTAATGCTCTGTGTCAATTCTGGATGAACATAGCTATCATTCATTATTTTCAGGCTTTTATAATTTCTTCATAGATGCACAGGTCATTAGACCATATTTTATACTCTTTCAATTTTTGTGATATGAGCTTATACTATGCCATTTGGTGAATGAAATTCTCATATAATAGTTATTTTAGTGAGATTATAGGAACAACTCATGGGGGCCTTAACATGTGCTTCTCACAAAGAGATCTGAATATTTTTCACTATGTCTATCTGACTTTTACGTCTTGTTCTCTCTACATCAATAAAGATTATGTGGTATTTTGTGCCTAATCTTTTGGGAGTTTCTTGTTCCTATTATTTCTTAAAATTGGCTTGAAGGGTTGTGGAACCTTTGGCAAATTGCCTTAGGTTAGTCATTTCCTAGTTTCTCAAAAACACCAATGTGAAGAGTCAACTTCTAATATCTCAGAGGTTATTTCACAGGGCACAATTTGTCTCAATCTTGTGAAGCTTCCCGACTACCCTTATTTAGGTGTGAGCCTCTTAGGGATCAACAATATTTTTGGCATGCCCGGTGGGGCAGAGCTTTCACATCTAGAGATTTGGTGCATTCTTTAGTATTTTTAGCCTTGCAGAGACATGTTTCAGGCACTTGGCAACTCCGTAGTTCAAATTATTTAGTTATTTCTAATGGTATGTATGAGGTTCTCTATTTTAAGAAGACCGTTCCTTCTTGTTTAAAATATCATTTGTAGACCTTTTTCTTTCCCTATTCTTTGTTATAGAGAGATATTATGGACATTGTATGTTTCCACCCCATTTTCATAAAAATGCTAGCATTTTCCCTCCCTACCAACAATATCATGCCAGAAATACTTCCAATTTTGCTCAATATTCCCCCGCAACAACAAGTTATGAGAAGTTTCATAATGCTTTCCTTCCTCCCACTCCTACATAATCTTTTTGTCAACTTGCTTATGCTTACTAGTCACCAGAGCCTTATTACACCTCTTATCAGTATGCTTTCCCTATTGCCCAACATCAAGATCTGAGAAACTTGGAAAATGTTAGCACCAAAGAAATAATGTTGAATTTCTAGGAATAATTGAAAGCTATTAAGGAGCATAAAGAACATTACCGATGGAAAAATCAAATTTTTTATGAGGCTCGGCTTCAATAACAACAACAAGCAGAGGTCATGGAACACCTATCATAACACATTTTTCTAGCTTATGGCATTCATGGTTTTCTTTTTCTCTCCTCCACGATCCTGTAGGCACAAGACACTTTGCTAGTTGATTGGATTGCAGAGTCTTGTCTTATCTTTGATATGTGCTCTCTCTCTCTCTCTCTCTCTCTCTCTCTCTCTCTCTCTCTCTCTCTCCATGTGACCACTTATTCTCTTAAAATAGCATTTCAAGCACAATTCTAGTGGTTGAGACATTTTATTTACCAAGGTCTCTTCAACTAGTTGGCTAAGAACCTTAGCAAGCTTTTGTCTTTGTTTTGTATGCTCTTGCATGTGGTTGTATGAGTTAAGATCCTAGGATTTGGGGGCTTGTTACCTCAAACTTAGTGATGTTTTTTTAATCTCTCTCTCTCTCTCTCTCTCTCTCTCTCTCAAATTGAATTTTTTTGACATATAGAAAATTTTAAGAGTGCATTTAGAATTTATTAAATTGAATTTTAGTACATATACATTTAAATTTAGTATCTACAATTAGTGTAAATGTATCCAATAATTATCTTTAAATTTTAGATTAATATAAAGTGTAATCTAAGGATTTACAGTAAATTATCTTTCAGGTGTAGCTATCTATATATTATCTATACATAATGATAGATGAGCCAATGCCCCCAAAGGAACTGTTTTCACAAACAAACCTTGAGATAGAGAAATTGAGAGCCTCACTAAATAATGCTAGTAACACAAGTGAAGAACACTTGTTAGACTATTCTTGATAGCCTTGTGGGTATTAGGGATGAAATTGAGAGCACTAGTGATTATTTAGTACCTTTTATAGAGGCTACTCTTTCTAGGAAGCGGAAAGAGGTTTGTAATGGTGTGTCCATTACTAAGGTCTAGGCTTTAGTGCCCAAGGAAACTTTGAAAGAGCATTGTTTTTCATCATACCCTATAAAAAATATGGTGAAGGGATATCATGTCACTAGATGCGAGGATCCTGCAATGGTTTCTTTGATATACCCACACTTTCTTGCTACGCAAGGTCGTTATCCAAATAGCGACTAAATTCCACTCTATTTTGCATAGCAGTTGTATGCCAAGGTTTGTTTGGGAAAGGTCATCAAATAAAATGATTTTCTACCATATCTGGAATAGGTTCATGGTATACGTTCTGATAGGGATGCTTATCATTGAGCAGGTTGACAACTTCTAGCACATAGGGTCGTTATTGGTCATAGGGCACCCATTATTTCCCATTCATCAGGTCCTGCAACAAACGAGGTTTTTTGTAGCACCCAGCTTCGAGGAGCCATTGATAGAGTTGGTGACATTTTAGTTGTGTCCACTTCGATATCTAGTGGTTGATAAGCAAGAGATATTTTTCAATAGCAAGTCAACTACACACTTGAATCATGATAGCAATATCATAATCTAGAGATCAAATTGGCTAGTATTTAATGATTCATCAACACTCTATATCTTCACGTGGAGCACACTCTAGTAGTATCTTAGATGATCCCTATGGTTCAATGGGCATCCCTTTGCCAACTAGCCTAGAGAGTCTTACAATAGACATGGAACATGTTACTATGATTAGTTTGGTTGAGGACCTTTTGGATGCATATGCATTTATTATAGTAGAGAATCATATCCCTATAGAAGATGGTAGAGGTCATGTGGGTTCCATCAAATTCCATGTGCTATATTTAGTGTCTCATCGTTATTATAACCCAGACCATGGCCCCAATAGTAGTGTTCGTCATGATCCACCTACAGACCATTTTGTTGTTGCAGAGGGAGAGGCATAGGGTAGAGACCCTTCAGTGAGTGCAACATATCAGACATCTAATCTCGGCCTTGAGGATGTTGACTTCATCATGATGAAGACAGGTTACATAGATTTGTTGATGAATTCATATTTTTCTTGCATGCCATCTTGGTTGCACAGTCCACTACATTCATCATTATTGGGATGTGTGACAACCACTCATGCTACATAGGTAGATTTTAACCTGGATGAGACCGAGAAAAATCTTAATATTTTGGTGGACACGATCACAGCTAGAGGGTTGAAGTACTATCAAGTGTGGCCTTCTACATGGGTAAATTTTATTTTTAACATCATGCTCATGCTACAAATTTCCAAAATTTATTATTATTTTTTTTAACTAAATTCAAATCATATATATATATATATATAGTAGGTGGAGATGCCTCTTGTTACTCTTTCCTTGAGGTCTGATCGTGTACGTCAGTGAGACTCACTTGATGATTCGACCACCACTAGACATGTGAGTTTTAAATTTATATGCACATTATATGTGTACATGTATGTATGTATGTATGTGTACATGCACATGTACTTTCTTTTAAATTATTATAATTTATATATTCAATGTATATTTTATTAAAACATGTGTGTACATATATATCACTTTCTCTGTAGGGATTGGTACAGCCTTCAAAGCATGATAGTCACTTAGAGGATCGCTTAGTGAGGAACCATCATGATGAGTCCCAAGATGCCAGGTCATCTAGCTAGACATTTGATCATCTATTTTATATAGTTACAGTTTGACATGCTACATTTGATGTTATGCATACATGATTTCATGATTAGATACTCTATATGATTTGATGATTAGATACTTTACATACATTTGATGACGTGATATCCCATTATTTCAAAACAATTAAAAAAATGTAAATAAGGGCAAGGAGAAGAAGCATACCTTTTCTTGTACAATATCAATATTTCCTGCATTTTATATAGTAGTTAGATCTGATCTAATGGCTTGAAGATTGGTCATAGCCATCATCATAAGCTTACCGTCACACACATATGCATATGTATAAAACTCCATTATATGCACTCATATAGATGACATCATATTATCATTGCCACAAAATTCATACCATTACATCACATCTCATACATGGTCATCCACATGAATGCATCCATCCATGACATAACATTCTATGTGCATTCACATACACATGGAACATGATGTCATACATAGGTATATCCATATAGATATAATTATAGCATCAGTACTACATATACATTCATAACATATTTCATTAAGCACCATATTGACATATATCTCTATCTGGTAATAAAGTTAATGAGAGTATGCATCATCGAGACTGATATTACCATACATCACCATGATTGGGTATCACTTATTATTCATGGATTGGGATATACAAATTAGTGTGATATCATTCTAGCCAACGATATTTTCAGGCTAGCCATGTAATAATAATTATGCAGTTAATTATATTTAAGCCAACAACATTACTCGGCTTTCATTATCGATTGTACTTAATGATTCATGACATGATTATGTTGTCATCGGTAATCATCCATGATTAATTCATAATAATCATGAATGATTATCATGAATAACAAATACTGGCTATGAAGGGTGACAAATTTTCAACCGTACCTCTTCATGCTTCAAAGAACATATTTATACAAGTTGAACGGCTCACCAAATGCATATTGAAGAATTGATATTTTATCATTTTATATATTCCCGTGGGGAAGATGCTCGACTTAAAGCATAGACGGTTGTGATAGCAACCGCTAGTGCAGGAATTTCATTTAGATATCAGAGATGGAATCTTAATTGTGGAGAAAACATCATTATTGATAGATCAAAGATGACTCATATATCAAAGACTTTACATATAAAATTCTAGAATATCAAAGATGTCATATCTCTACTTGATATCTTATAGAATCATGTAATTGTAGTATAAATCACATTTGAAAGATCAAATACATCCATATAGGGTATTGTGCATATATTACATTATTATATCAGAAATAATCTCATATTGTAAACTGCATTCTTGAAGCATATTTGATGTTTTGCGTATGCATTTAAAATTACCACTAACACATATATCTTTGTGATCATCATTGTTATTGCATTATTTATTGCTTGTTTATTAATAGAATAAACATTTCAAGAAGGAATTATATAAATCAATTAGTGTCTCAATTATAGTAAAATGGGGACATTACAATTGGTATCAGAGCCACATTCCTATTATGGACAACAATAAAGGAGTTAATGATAAACTTGATAAGTTCCTGGATGGGCAGAAGAAGATGCAAGATTCCATGGACCATCTTATTAGATCCCTCACCCAAGCCTCCTAAACATCCCCACAATAGGTAATAATATTCATGCCAAAGCTTCTCCTAGGAATAGTGTATTCAAACTAAGTATTATTTTCCCTATCATGAAGTGCATTTGAATTGTCAACCCAGGGATGTATACTTGAAATGGGACAGCACGATTTGTGTACTAAGTCTCTCATAGATTCATGTTACTTAAGTTGCATGAAGGAAAATACATGAAAGGAACTTACACTATTACTGCAGGAAAGTAAACACACAAAACTACTTAATGAAATTGATGTTGAAAACTATAAGTTCAACTTTAACCTATACTATCAACCCATAGCATTCACTATGATTATCCCTGCACGTGCTCTAGGAACATACACAAGTTATAATGTTGCAGGAGGAAATAGTAAATTCTACTTGAAATGTTGTAAATGCTTAAACAACTTAACCTAGTCTACTCTAATCCACCTTCCAAGTGGGCCCCCTTGGTCAGATTCTGCTAACTACTAACATAGAATATAACTCAAATGAACTCCCTCATTATATTTCTAGAAAAATAGATTACATCATAGTAAAACAATACACAAAACTAAAAGACTAACTTTGCTTTCAATTGCAACAATGGTACGAACATATAACTAACTACAATCTAAAAATCATATCCCTTTATATAGAGGATTGATATTTATTTAAACATAAAGATAAGTTCTTACTGATTCATGCCATAAATAAAGGAGAATGCAACAACCCATGACAAAATATCATAAAGACTGGATAACCGCTTCAACAGAGTATTGACCGCAGAGAAAATATAGCATAATTGTCTTCATATATTCCCTAAAATGATAGTTCCTTCAATTCACCAGGCATGTTCCATGGTTTTATAATGGTTTTCCTCATCGTAGCTGGGACTTCATCATTTCCTCATCAATGTTGTCGATCCACTCTCAAGCCGCTCCTCTTTTCTGGCAGATTAGTACCACATGCATGTATATTCAAGTTTTCAATTATTCAACTTAATCCAAATATTAGGACATACATTCAAACAATTATACAAAATACTGCGGTAAATATATAATATTTAGCAAAGTATGTCACTACTATCTACGCATAGGTTTTTTGGATTTGATTGTACTTATATCATGTTCATAAGTTCAAGTACTTACAAGTTTCACAAGTGTTTTGGAAATGTCTTAAAATAGAGCATAAAATCAGTATAAAATAAAAACAAATTATTGCCCCATCATCTACCCCCTATATGCATAATGCTTGTCCTCAAGCATTACACTTCTTCTCAACTCCCTTGAATTCTCTAACTTCAATCTTTCCTTTCCTTTTGCTTTTGAAAGTGTAATAGAATCCTCTGGTTCTTTCCCAGAAGTCCATCATGTAGTCTTCTTGTAGTTGGTCCAATTGTGTAGCATTAATGTCATATAAGGGCCATAGAAGCATCAGTGGCTGGATTTTCAAGGGACACCAAAACTCATGCCAGATTTGTCTTCCCAACTATATGTATCTAGGTGCCTGGTGAAATGTTGCTTCTAGTTTGAGAGGTGTATGTGGTTCAGCCTTCTTAAAAACCTCTAGAAACTTGTTCCATCTATTCTTGACACCAAATAGGGCTCTCTGAAATGTGAAATAAGACATCCCTTGATACTCTGTATAGACTTCTTCTCTGACAACAAAAATTATGTCCCTAGTTTCTGCTTTTGTACTCCCATAAGTGAGACTAAACCAGTCCCTTAGTAGAACATTTGGCTTACTACTTTCAGCCCTCAAGGGTAACTATCCTGATTTTTCTTGATCCCTATAATTGTCTAATTTTCTATCATAATTAGCTTCATTGTGCATCCATAACATCAAGGCTTTTATATGTATGTCTCCAATGTAAAGAAATGGATTCCAACCAGTCTCTTTAGGAATGATGAAGTTGTGGAGATACAATTCACAAAGCAGGTTTTGTTTCTAGATAGGAAGGATTTGGTACAAACCATAAAATTCTTGAGCTGTCCTAAACTTGGAATATTTATCTTTCATAGTCATCATCAATTGGAACAATAGAAATTTCTCTTTCAAGAAAATAGCATATACTCTAGGAGGAGGCCTGCAAGCTATGATTTGATAAGCCAAAATTTAGGCATGGTACATCTTATGTTTCTGTCTCTTCATTTTCTCTTTCAGGTTTTCTATTTCCTCTTTTTTATCATCAATCACTTTTTGCATCTTCTTCCTCTCTTCCTTCCACAGAGTTGTCTTAAGAATAAACTGATTATACAAACTAAAAAGAATGGATTGTAGAGTAGGTGGGCCAAACTCTTCTGGTTGAGTATTTTGTCTCCTCTATTCTCTATAGGCCTACTCTAGATAGTTAGTGAAGCAAGTTCACCTAAAAGGTACTGGAGCATTCTGAAAGCAAGGGTGAGCTTATGTTTGAGGCAACCTAAGTTCTTCCTGATTACCTTCTTGAACACTTTGATGACTTTCTCCAGGTTCACTCTAATATGTGGGAGGCTCGTTATCACATAAATCATTTAATTCTGAGAAATATCTGGAATTTTTGGTCGAACTGGAGAATTATCTTAAACATAATCACCATGGGGTTTCATGGCAGGATTTTCTAAGGGAACAGATTGACTATCTGGGGAAACTTGTGGAATTTTCTCTCTCATTTGAGATCCTCTCTGCAAGGGAGTCGCCATAACCTCCACAACTTTATTTTTAACCATTTTCTTCGGTCTCTTTGTTGTAGGAGTAGTTTTTGCAGGAGTTAGCTTCCTTTTCTTACTTCTTGAAACTCTAGGGTTTTGGGATTCACTCTCAGGAACTGAAGTTCCTTCACCAATCTTTCTTTTTCCTTTCTTCTAGGAAGATGTAGGTACATTTCCCTTGGGAGTAGGAGAAGGTTTATTTTCCTCAATATTTTCCCTTTTCTCCTTCTTGGATAGTTGTTTCATCAGTTGGCTCGGAGGGTGTTGCACTCTCATTAATAGGTTTTTCAACAAGTTCATCCTAGGGTTGTAAAGTTTTGAACCAAAACAATTCATCCCATGCCAAGGGAGACACATCTCTTAGAGATTTTTCAACTAATAATTTAATTAGGGCATGGTGAGAAACATAATGTGTTTTTCCTTTATGGGTTTCTTTAGCACTAATGCTCAACATATTATATAGAAAATTTGGAATGTTTACTAGAAAATTATGCCTGATATAGCTAAGCAATTTAAAATGGTGTGCATGCAAATGGGAAAACCTTCCTTCATAGGTGAGGTACCTTACAATGTGTGACGCCAGCTCTTTTAATCGGTCAGGAAGTGACATGTGCTTGCAACCTTGTTTGTTCACCTCCAATGGAGGGTCTGGAGGAAGAGTGAACTGGGCTTGAGTTGACATAGCATTGTGTTCAGTAGGATAATGCTCCCCAATTATGGGAAACCCAGTCACTTATGCAATGCATTCCTCTATTTCCAAAACTCTCAAACCCCATACATTTGCCTTTCCTTCCTCAAATGTGTTCATAAATTCTATGGCTACTTCCTCGTCAAGTTCTGTCAACTTTAGGAAATACCCAAGCCATCCACAAGCATGGAATCTCCAAACTGCTTCTACATCAGTGAGCAGAATGGTATGAACCACTGGCTCATGATGCATCAACTACCCTCTCATTATTCCAAATTCTTTCTCCAAATTTTTGCTACAATTTTTCAATTCACAATTTTCTCTGCTTTTGCAATTTCCCAATTTCTTAATCTCTTTTGAAACACCTTGAAATTAAGCTTCTAACTGCACTTCACACTACAGATTTCCTTGCAATCCCTATTTTTGAAAAATGATCAATATTGGCACTTTTGACAAGGAATTATAGCTTTAAGTTCAATTATTTCACACATATCTTGATTATGTCTTCTTAGGGTCACATCAAGTCAGAAATTGGGGATATTTGGGAATTGAGCTACGACACTTGTGTGAAAAAAGGACTTAATAAAATAGAGCACAAGTATAGATTTGAACTTACAGAAAATATCGGTAAGAATGATAATGATAGGTACAAGTAGAAGTGACATGGAAAAAATTAATACACTTCCCTTTCCCCTACAAAATTAAGACAAGTGTCCACACTTGTCACACTTAGCGTGGGGTAAAAAACTGTTGTAATGCCAAATTATTGATATGCACAGTATTAGATATAATTATTGAAATGTGTGTGCTAAAAGTGGAAAATTTTGAAAATTTGTACTTGTCATTATGTTTCCACATGTGAAAAAAAGGTGGTGAGAATGAAACGAGTGTTGCAGATGTATGCGTCATCTGATGTGGCATTTATTTAAAACATAGAAATATGGAAAAATGTGATGACGTGGAGGATGTGTGGGTGGAAGGTAGAGAAGTGGAGTGGGTTGGAAAGAAGAATGTAGAAAATGAATGGAGAATGGAACTTAATTAGAATATGAAGTGTTTATTATGAGCATACACGAAGGAATGTTAGGTTGAAGCTGCAGGGAGAAGGTTTGCACACTCTGCTGTAGGAAGTATTACCTATTGTGCTTGTGGAGTTGTGTCTCTGAAATGTTGTAGGAAGTCATCCTTGGTCTGGGGTTGGTGGTATAGACAAAGTCGATGCCCATTGACCAATTTTTTGAAATGAACTGGATCAATTTTTATCAGCTGGACTTCTCCATTGTCGAAGACATGATCTATTTGATATGGGCCTAACCACATTGTTTGTAATTTGCCTGGTATTTCTTGAAATCTAGAATCAAATAGTAGTGCCCAATCACCTACTATAAATTGTTTGTTCTTGATGTGGGATTCATGTCATTTCTTCCTCTATTTTGGGACTATCTCTGTGGGCTCCAATACAGTTTTTCTCATCTCATCCAAAGAATTGAGATGTAGCAAACGTTCTCGCTATGCTGCAGGAAGATCAATGTTTAGCTTCAGAGAAGTACGCGGTGTTTTATGCTCGAACTCAATGGGAAACATGGTTGCTTTCCCATAAAATCATTCAAATGGATTGAATCATGTTTTTGTCATCCATGTGGTTTAGTATGCCCAGACTGCTTCTAAGAGATGGTTGCTCCAAGCACGGTAGTGGAGGTGAACTATTTCTGTGAGTATTGCTTCAATTTATCTAATGGTGACTTTTGCCTGACCATTGGCTTATGGATGGTAGGGATTGGACTTCCTATGTCTGATTTTGTATTCTTTCATGAGTGTTGTGATCAGGTTTGATGTGAATTATGCTCCTTGATCAGTTACGAGCTCTCTCGGCACACCATAGTGGGTGAATATTTCTTCATACAAAAAATCTTCTACTTTATGATCATGGGCATGCTTCATTGCCTTCACTTCAACCCATTTGGTTAGATAGTCTGTGCATACTTAAATGTAGGATTTTCCATTAGATGGGGGGTCTATAGGACCAATAAAATACATGCCCCCTTATCAAATGAGGTGACAACCACTTGTGGATGTAAAGGCATTTCATTTGATTTTGTAGGATGGTCCATCCTTTGGAATTTATCACATTTCCTAGCATAATTAGTTGCATCTTTGTGAAGTGTGGGTTAGTAATAACCTGTTGTTAACATTTTTAGAGTTTTCCTCTTAGTTGCAAAGTGCCCTCCACAGGGCTCATCGTGACAAGCATGGAGTATATCATAGGTTTCATCTTCACGCACAGACCTTCTCATGACTTGGTCTGGACCAGTATAGAACAATGTATTATTAATCCAAGAAAATTGAAAACTTTTCTCAACGAGAAGATTTTTGTCCTTAGGAGAGAAATGTGTAGGCATCTTGTCAAATGCAAGGTAATTGGCTATATCAACGTACCACGGGCTCTTGCAGCAATATGGAAAAAAATTTCATCAAGGAATGTATCATCTATCATAGAGGTATCAGTGTCATCATTCTGGAGTCTTGATAAATAATCATCTACAACATTTTTTTTACATGGCTTATAAATTATTGTTATATCAAATTAATGTAAGACCAAAATCCATCTTGCTAGCCTGCCTGAGATGGCATGTTCATAAGATATTTTATTCATTCAAAGCATAGACCACTGCTAGTAATTCTTTTTAAGTGATTGTATAATTTAACTTTGGGCCCATGTAAAATTTTGTTGATATAGTAAATAGCATTTTCAAGGTTATTAGGTTTCTGGCCTAAGACAACACCTATTGCATAGTCAGAAGCATCTATATGTATATGGAATGGTAAAGACAAATTAGGCCCTCTAAGTATTGGTCTTATTGTAAGAAGGGACTTGAGCTACAGGAAAGATTCCTCACAGGTTGTTGTCAATGTAAACTCAGCTTCTTTTGTAAGCAAGGTGTATAGTGGACTAGCTATTTGACAAATTTTTTGAATGAAGTGCCTATAATAACCAGTATGTCCTAAAAAGGATCTAACATATTTTTTCTTAGTAGGTGTAGGCAATGTAATAATTACCTTAATTTTTATAGGGTCCACTTGTATCCCAGCTTCTGAGATGAAGTGTCCTAGCACTACTCCTTGCATCAACATGAAACATTTCTCACTGTTCAGGGAAAAATTATGTTCTTTACATATGATCAACACCTTTTCCAAGTTTTTCAAAGCTTCTTCAAAAGTAACACCAAATGTAGTGAAATTGTCCATATATATTTCCATGCAGTCATATGAGATATCAGCAAAAATGTTGATTACAACCCTTTGGAAAGTGGTTGGAGCATTACATAAACCAAAAGGTAACATAGAATATGCATATGTTCCCAAAGGACATGTAAATGTTATATTTTCCTAATCCTCTAGAGCAATTCTAATCTGATTATATATGTTGTATCCATCAAGAAAAGAGAAGTACTTTTTACCAGCTAAGGTATCTATAACTTGATCAATGAATGGCAAGGGAAAATGATCTTTCTTTGTTACATTGTTTATTTCTCTATAATATACACATGTTCTCCATTTACCCCCCTTTTTAGGGACTATTACCAAAGATGAAACTCATTTACTATCAGAGATTGGATAAATAAAACCAGCATCCAGTGGCTTTTGTAGCTCAGTCTTTACAATTTCTCTTAAGGCTGGGTTAATTCTTCTCTAAAGTTGGCAAAGTGGTAGACTGCCTTCATTGATGTAAATTAAGTGTGTACAAAGTTTTTGGTTCAAGCCTTTCATTTCTCCATAGTCCCAAGTAAAATCTTTTTCAAGTTTACAAAGGAGTTAAGTTAACAATGCTGATTGTTGTGGTGGCAATTTATTGTTAACATGAAGATTGTGGCTAGGAGAGAGCTCCACATTAGTTGTTAAATCAAGCATTGATACCATAGGTATTGTTCTTGTAGATATCTCACAGGGTAGTAATTGATGGATAATATTAAGTCCTACTGGAAAAACACAGTTTTCATAGGTAGACAACTGCAGAATAGAGCTTTCAGAAATATATTTTTCTGTGATAGGGTCATTAGTAAGGATATATTGAATCACATCATCGTCTTCTTTCAATTTCAGGAAGGATTTTTTGTGTAACATCATTAGTTGAGAAACATATTTTTGCTCTTCTTCCTCATCTCCCAAATCTGGCCAAACAGAAGTACTCAAATCTGGTTGTGGTTGGGCAGGAGGATATAATGCTAACTTCTTGATTGCTTGGTCATTTGAGATTGTCATGTTACCTGATATGAAACTAATATTAGCATCATTAGTAGCTAACCAAGGTCATCCAAGGATAACTGGATAAAATTTTTTTTTACCTTAGGTGATAATATCAGGAAGTCAACATGATATTCCCAGGAAGCCAATGTAACTACTTTATCTTCTATTATGCCATATGGGGTGACAATGGAACTATCTGCAAGTTGCAAGACTATTGTAGTGGTAATTAATCCCTCTATACTCAACCTATGCATGGTATCCTTAGTCATAACATTTATAGCTACTCCCAAATCTACTAGAGCATTCTTCATAGACTAGTCATTAATTATAATATCAACAACTGGGCTTCCAGGGTTAGAGTACTTTGAAATGACTATCTTTCCCAACATAATATCTGCAAGTTGACCTATAACATGTACTATTTGGGAATCCTTTTTATTTGTCTAGGTTTTTTTAGGCATGCTTCTTTAATGGCTTTCCCATAAAGAGGAACATCTTTAATAGCTTGAAATAGTGGAATTTAGATATGTATGTTTTTCAATTGGTCAAGGATATCAAATGGTGGTTCTTCTTAGGGTATAGGTTTCTTTGTACTAAGCCTTTCAGGAAAAGGAGGATTAACTAAGGTGTGAACATCAGTTTGACTTGATATATTAGTTGGTTGGACGGTATTTGGCAAAGTAGTTTTTGGAAGTGGTGTTGATGTTGCAGGAAGGTCTGGAAATTTTTTTATAACATGAGGTTCTGGCGCAGGCAAGGTAGTACCAGATCTCAAGTGAATATCAGTTATTTCTAATGCATAGGTAGGGTACTGTTGAGCATCATTAGCATACATTGGTTGTTGTTGTTTCTTGTTGTTAGGATTGGGTTTTGGTTGAGTAGTTAATTGTGTTGGCCTTGGAGTAGGACTTGTGGATGCATGAGGTGGCATTATTGCAGGTTGAGATACTAGAGGTCGTAAGGGTTTATAACTAGGATTTTTATTAGGCCATTGTTGAGGTCCTCTCCACTAGTTATATGGTTTCTAATTCCCCTATGGTGGCTTCCATTGATTTTGAGGTTTTGTCCATTGGGTTGTTGGTGGGTTAAACCATTGGTTTTGTTGAGTATTAGGTCAGGCATTGTTCCAAGAAGGTTGGGAGTACTGAGAAGGAATTTGAAAATTCTGGTTCTGCCATTGGTTATTATAAGGATTAGAAAATTGTAAAGGGTCTTGAGGTATACCTTTTCTTAAGGCCCATGGCCGATGTTAAGCAACAAAGAATACTTTCTCGTCCTCTCCTTCTATTTTTATGTACTCAGTAGAAAGGCGTTGCTTCTCCAAATTTTGCACCCACAATCTTTCTTTTGCTTGCGACAATGAGGGAAGTATTCAAATAGTTTTGCCTCAACATCTGCATGCTTCTTTTTGGAATTCATTGTATCTAGGTGTGTAGTAACATCATTGATACTATATTTCTTACAATCTAATAGCAGGTTTGAGATTTCCATCTTAGAAATGCCCGAGCTATTCCCCTTAGCAAGTGTGGATTGAAATCCTCTGCCATTCTTTACAGTTGATCTTAAATAGTTGAGGCAGATTTTCTTAAGATCATCCCAGGAAGATTGGGATATATCTCCTCCATCCATAAGGTCCAGTGCTTAAAGGCATTTGCCATTTACTCCCCTCAAGAAAATGAGTTTTTGTGAATCCTCCTCTAGCACATGTTGTGGATTCTTCTGAAAGTTGTACAAGAAGCATGAAATGTAATCTTCCAGAGTTGCATCTTCCTTCTGTGACATTTGAAAAATTTCATCTCCTCTCAAGTCACCCCCTTTACAATACTCTTTATATTTTTGCAGAAAAAGGGTCTGCATCTCATTCCAAATCGTTGTTGCATCAGCCCTTAATCCCATAAACCATCTTAGAGATGGCTCCTTCAATGTTGTTGGAAACAACTTGAGTTTGTGGCCATCAATGTTGTAGTCAAAGCTTTGACAAATAATGTCAAACTCAAACTAAAATGTGTCAGGGTCTTTAGTTATTAGGCCATAGAACTTTGGAAATGCAGAAATGGGTATGTTTTTGAGGTTAGCATTATTGATAAGGCTAGGAATAGAAAATGGAAAGGTAGATTTTTCCATTACTAGAGGTACTTTGAGATGAATTTTCTACTAGGAAGGAACATTATCCAAAGGATTATGAACAACAGATGCACTTGGGGTGGAATTATCAAGAAAACTGGCCAAAATTTTAGCAAAAGGTTGAAGGTCAATTGGATCAAAAGGCTCTTCTTTAGATGAAGATGTTATAGGAAATTTAGGACTTGCATTGACAAAAGGTAATTAAACTTATTCAAATTCTTCATTTAGATTAACAGATTCTCTTGGAAGGAATATGTCATGGATATCTCATCTTCTTCCTCTTTGATGCATGCAAGTAATTAGCTAAACTTGTGAAGCAAGTTCAGGACTGCAAACTACTATCTAGAAAATAGGAAACTATCTAAAAATGAAAAATGACTCAATAAAGTCCTCAGCTTGACACCATCCCTGACAACGGTGCCAAAAATGAACAACCCCATAATACGTAATAATAATCATGCCAAAGCTTCTCCTGGGAATAGTGTATTCAAACTAAGTATTATTTTCCCTATCATGAAGTAAATTTTAATTGTCAACCCAGGGATGTATACTTGAAATGGGACATCATGATTTGTGCACTAAGTCTCTCATAGAGTCATGTTACTTAAGCTGCAAGAAGGAAAATACATGAAAGGAACTTACACTATTGCTGTAGGAAAGTAAACACACACAACTACTTAATGAAATTGATGCTGACAACTATAATTTCAACTTTAACCTATTCTATCAACCCAAATCATTCACATATTATTATCCCTGCAGATGTTTCAGGAACATACACAAGTTATAATGTTGCAGGAGGAAACAGTAAATTTGACTACTTGAAATGTTGTAAATGCTTAAACAAATTAACCTAGTCTACTCTAATCCACCTTCTAGGTGGGCCCCCTTGGTTGGATTCTACTAAATACTAACACATAATATAACTCAAAATCACTCCTTCATTATATTTCCAAAAAAATTGATTACATCATAGTAAAACAATACACGAAACTAAAAGAGTAACTTTGCTTTCAATTGCAAAAATGGTACAAACATCTAACTAACTACAATCTAAAAATCATAGCCCTTTATATAGAGGGTTGATATTTATTTAAACATAAAGGTAAGGTTTGACTGATCCATGCCATAAATAAAGGAGAATGCAACAGTCCACGACAGAATATCATAAAGACTGGATAACCGCTTCAACAGAGTATTGACCGTAGAGAAAATATAGCATAATTGTGTTCCTATATTCCATAACATGATAGATCCTTCAATTCATCATGCATGTCCCATGGTGTTATAACAGTTCTCCTCATCGTAGTTGGAACTTCAATGTTTCCTCATCAATGTTGCCGATCCACTCTCAAGCTGCTCCTCTTTCCTGTAAGATTAGTAGCACATACATGTATATTCAAGTTTTCAACTATTCAACTTAATCCAAATGTTAGGACATACATTCAAAAAATTATATTAAATATTGCAGCATATATATAATATTTAGCAACGTATGTCACTAATATCTACCCATAGTTTTTGTGGATCTGACTGTACTTATAGCATGTTCATAAGTTCAAGTACTTAAAAGTTTCACAAGTGTTTTGGAAATGTCCTAAAACATAGCATAAAATTAGTATAAAATAAAGACAAATTATTGCCCCATCACCTCCCTTAAACCACCACTGAAGGTCACCTCCCATTTGGAAAGCAAGAGCTCTAGATCTAAAATCGTAACTTTTACTAATTCCACCAATACATTCCAAACAAAAAACTTTGTATGTCCACAAGAACAATTCAAAAGGGATTGGGATAATAGTAATTTAAAAGAACTATCCCTGAAGGAGTATCTAGAGATAAGGATGAAATATCAACCAAACTCTGGAAGACCTCAAATACAAACATATTCTCCTTGTAGGGAAAAGAACATAAAAGGGATCAATGAAAGTCTTGAAAGGATGTACAATGGTTTCCTTATCTCCTCACAATGGTCATGCACAAAAAATATAGACTCCAGAAAGAGTGGAGAAATGAGTTACCACCCAAAGGAAACTTACACTCGACATATATCTTCCTTCCTACCAAAAAATTATGCTACCATTTCTCTAGGAACCAAGACAGATTCCTACCATTCATTCAAGGTGCAAACTGATGCCGAACCAATCAAAAGAATATGGGGAGATCAAATGTCACCTGATGAAACATCTTTAAAACCATTCCAAGGTAACATCATAAGGGACCACCAAGCAAGAGGAAACATCAAGAACTATAATAAGATCACACAGAACCCACTCTACAAAGTCAAGGAATACATGATCTACGACAACCCCTTCTTTCATATAGAAGAAGAATTTGAAACACAACCAACCACACAAAATAATAATAAGGAAGATTTAGAGGAAGAAGGAACTCTAGACATCCTGGAAGGCCCCACTCATAAAACATTTCAAATATAAGGATAGATTGGTAAAACAAACATAAGGGTTCTTTTAAACAGTGGTTCTATTCACAATTTCACTAGTCAAAACTAGACTCAAGAACACAACATACCCAAACTTAAGTACAAGGGCCTCAAGATTAAACTAGCCAATGGAGCATCCATGTATAGTGACACCATAACTCTTCTCACCTGATAGATAGGAGATTATACTTATTCCACTCAATTCCATGTCCTTGAGTTGGGAAATATTGATCTTATTTTAGGACTACCATGGATGAACAACATAGCAAAATTTAAACAAGATGTTAACAAACATACATTTCCCTTCAAGGAAGGAAATAAGAAATACACCTTGATGGAGTTCAATGCAATTAATGCTGACATTTTTTACACCATGTGAAGTTACAAAAAGGCTTTTGTTACTTTGATTTCACACCTTGTGTACTATTGAAGGAACTTGTAGAGCATTTGAGGTGATTTAGCAACAGTTGAATGCAATTTCATCTGCATCTTTCATCTGTCCTAGAATTCAAAGAAAGAGATATTTTATCTTGAAAACCTACACTTGCAAAGATTTTATAATGGATACTCCTAGAGTTGTGTATATTACTAAGAGACCTAGACCAGTCTTTAAGAAACACCTAGTGAAATCTACATTTGTTGACCCTGAAGGATCTTTTCTTTTGTACCCTATGGTGTTCTACATGTTGAGGACGTGCAAGCATATATACATTGTCAATTGAAGAGCAATGGGAAGTAGTTTCTCCTTATTCTATTTTAAAAGACGAGTACAAATATTGGAAGGAGGAACATTTCACTTAGGTCATGGAGCTCATGAATTTATTTCAGTTGTGATGGATAAGGCTTATTCTGAATCGTGTGCATGATTAATTCATGTGGCTAGATTCATCGCACAAGATCACTAAAGAGGTCATGAAGGTAGTGATTGGATTTTTAGACATTGGTGATGTACCTGCACATAGAAATATTCACAAGAACCTTGCTACTAAACTTACAAAATCATGGTGGGACAAGCGTGTGATGAAAGTAAACAACATAAAACAACCAAATATAAAATTTTCTCCAATGGTTTTGGGATACACATTTTTTCATTCGAGTATAGAGAATTAAATATTAGGCATAATCATCTATGTGGCATACAAAATGGTGAAGGAAAACCTAGATTTTGACATATGCAAAGCATTGAGAGATCATTTGATGAAGAATCTTGAGAAGATAAAGAAAGGCAAGAGACAAATCTTCAAATTTGGCCAGTTATTAGTATGCATATTTTTCTATTTCTCAAATTACTTTCCTGGTATTGAAAATATTGTTTGGAAGAAAGATATTCTTGAGGCTATTTAGATTAAGAATTATTGTGTCATGATGGGAGAAAAAACTACTAAGGGAAACCTTTGGACATACTTTAAACAATTTCAAGAATCAATGCAAGTGAGGTACAAGATTCCACCCAAGATTGTGGAGAAGTACAAGGATAACATATGTTTTATGGTAGAGATTGACTCGTGCTTGATGGAGGAAGCTAAACCTATAACGTCTTGGGTTATGCTAATGGGTTGATGAAGACAAATATGTTTCTATGGATTCTGATGATGTGGTGAAGAAGGATGATACATAGATTAATGAAGAGGAGGAGGATTTTCTAGTTGATACATCTACCCAAAGAGAAGAAGGTGAAGATAATGCATATATTGGAGGGGTACCTATTACTCTTATTGTAGAACCTTTGATAGAGGATATAGATTTTACTAAGACAATAGAGTTAAAGGATACTAGAGTGATTGACATTGAGAAGACAATAAATGATGTGATCGATGATGTTGATATTATTCAGAAGGATAAGGAAGTAGAGGTGGAGAAAGTCAGAAATAAAGTACAAACTCATGAAAAATCTACACCTATTGTTAATGTGAATGTTAAAGAAGAGGCAAGAGACACTTCATTAGTTGCAGATGAAGACTTTGATGATGACATGAACATGAAGTTGATACGGAGTCCTATTCAGTTGAATATGTTGAGCCTTGAAGAGTTTATGATTTTTTCTAATTTATCACAGTCAAGGGCAAAGAAACAAATTCTGAGGTCACATAAAAAGGATAGTGAACTAACCTCATTGACTACACAATTTCTAAAAAAGATAATGCCTACACATGCAGTGAACTAGAATGAAGCTACATCTATTCAGGTGGAGAGTTTGTTGAAGGAAGCTAATACACACTTTGAATCACTAGAATATTCTGAATTAATTAAATCTTAAGGTGAGCATGAGGATAGAAGACTTGGTAAGCTTAAGGATGAGACAATCACTGATAAAAATACATTGATTTTTTCTATTCAGAGTATCAAGGATGCATTGGTAGAGGGAAGTAGAATATACAAAGGATGCATAGACTACACCGCTTCTATCTCTAATGTTGATAAAGTGATTAAGGAGTCTTAGGTCAAGTTAGTTGAATTGACAAAATCATTTAATACCTTACAACAATTAGATTTATCTTATGACACACAAGTGGTGACAATTCATGATAAGATCAAGACACTTGTTATAGAGAAGGAGAGATTAAAAGGAAGGATTGAACATCTTAGGAGCCTTATTGTTCCTAAAGTTGGTATTATGAATCACAGCTTGAGGGATGCAGAAATGACATACGAGATGCCTAATACTACATATCTATTATACACTGAGGAGGAATCTTATGCTCTAAGTGGATAGATTATGGTCATTGAGAGGTTGAAGAAGATTTAGGATAATGATTATGCAGCTTTTAAGAACAATTTTTATGATGTTTTCAAATTATTGTAAGTATGCTTGAACATCTTGTATAGATTTAGGATTTTGGTAGACAATTTTGGAAGTTGTTCCCAGCCTTTGCCATTGATGTAAAAGGGGGAGAGATAAGGATAAAAATGGAATATCTAGCTTAGGGGGAGCTAATTTTTTGTTTGGAGGAATAAGGATTAATAATTTTTAAAGTTTTTGGAGTTTGGCATTTTTTACTCCTAGTCATTTTTTTCTAAGTGTTTCCATCAATGCCAAAGGGGGAGATTATTGGCAAGATAAATAGATGGAGTGATTGTATGTTGTCATTGATGGAAAATATACGTATTTCATATGATTAGCTAACACTATTTTGTGATACAAAAGGTTATATAGTAGAATTGGTTAAGTATAGACTTGTTGGCATAGAGATACAATTTTGGTATTATGATCGGTATAGACACATATGATATGGTTTTGATGTGCGGTTACAGGAGATGGTTCATAGGAAATATATACATATATGTATATGATCATAGAGTTTGATGTTAATATATTGTTGGAGTTATGATTTTTTGAGTATCGGGTGAATAGGTCTATGACAGAGACAGAGACAGTTGACTATTAGACCGAGTAGTGATCATGTTGGATCGATGATATAATCAGTTTGATCAATGGAGGAGATAGATATTATATGGTACATGATGTACACATTATGATTTGGATTAGCATAGAGATTTTATAAGTTATTTGGATGACACACTACACATTACTTATTTTGTTCTTATGGCTGACGGTGTTGAAAAACAAGTTATTATATGAGATCAAGTTTTTGAGATGGATCATATGAACAATGATAGAGATTGTGATGTGAAGGTTAAGGCATGTGATATACTAGAATAAAGGAACATCATTCATAATTTTGCATATCAGTTGATTAGTTGTACACTTCATTGGAACTGTATTAGCATACTTGATGTTATTTGTCAGTTCATGACTGGGGCACTAAGTCCTATCTATTTTGTATTAGATTATTGAGGCAGTGAGCCTTGTTGGTAGTTTTTTATAATGAGAAGTGAGCTCTAGACTTTAAGCTTGAATGCATGTGCATTCCCCTCTTATGTAATCTTACCCTTAACTAGGCACCTTTATTTCTGCAGAAGTAAAACATATTGTGGGTTCCATCCCTACCATGGTTTTTCCCCTAATAGGGTTGCCACAATAAAAATTATGGTGTTATGATGTTATGGTTGTTGTGTTTGAACCGCCTCACAATAGGTACTAGTAATCATGCCAAAGCTTCTCCTAGGAATAGTATATTCAAACTAAGGATTACTTTTCCTACCATGAAGTGTATTTAAATTTTCAACCCAGGGACGTATACTTGAAATGGGATAGCACGATATGTGCACTAAGTCTCTCAGAGATTCATACTACCTATGTTGTAGGAAGGAAAAATTCATGAAAGAGACCTATGCTATTGCTACAGTAAAGTAAACACACTTGACTACCTAATGGAATTAATGTTGGAAACTACAAACTTATTTTAAACCTATTCTATCAAATTGTAACATTCACCATAATTATCCTTGCAAGTGTTGCAGGAACATACATGAATCTAATGCTGCAGGAATGAAACAGTGAACTCTTACTCAAAATGTTGTAAATGTTGAAAGTAAATCTAATCTACTCTAATCTAATACACCTCCCAAGTGGGCCCCCTTGGTTGGCTTCTACTAACTAATTAACACAAAATGTAAAAAAAAATCACTTCATTATATTTCAGAAACTGATTACATAAGAACAATGTAGAGAACTAGAAAAGTAACTTGTTGTGCAAGAAGAAAAAATAATATATTTTCCAACTAACTCTAGAACTTACAATCAAATCCCTATATATAGAGGATCTATGATTATTCAAATCATAAAGATAAGTTCTGACTTAAATCTCGCCATAGAAGAACAAGGAAAAAGTAACAGCCCATGATATAATGCAATAAAGTCTGAATGACCGATTCATCAGGATAATGAGTACCAAGGAAATATAGCAGAGCTATACTCCTATATTCCCTGAGATAGTGGCTCCTCTAATTTAGCAGACATGTCTTTTGGTGCCATGATGATTCTCTTCGTCTCAACTGGGACTTCAACATTTCTTCCGGAATGTTGTCGACCACTCTCAAGATGCTCCTTTTTCCCTAGGAGGTTAGTAGCATGTGGATATATATACAAGTGAACTAGTCAAATCAATCCAAATATTAGAACACACATTCTGATAGCTATATGAAGTACTGTAATATATATATATATATATATAATGTTTAGAAAAACATGTCATAGCTAACTACCCATAAGATTGGTGATTCTAACTGTACTTATCACAAGTTCACATAGCTATAGGTTCACAAATGTCTTGGTAATGTTTTAAACAAAGTATCAAGATTAACATAAAATAGAGACAATAAATTGTCTCATCATCTGCCCCCTAGCAAGTAAAATGCTTGTCTTCAAGCATTGCATTTCTTTTCTATTCCTTGGAACTCCCCAAACTTTTTGTTCCTCTCCTTCGGATCTTAAAGGTATAGTAGAAACCTCTGGTCTTTTCCCAGATATCCACCCTATAGTCCTCCTGCAGTTGATCAAACCTTGCAGCATTGACATCATAAAGAGGCCATAAGAGCATAGGTGGATACATTGTAAGGGGACACCAGAGCTCACATCTAATATGTTTGCCTAGCTGGATATACTTTGGTTCTCTGTGGATTTCTGCCTCAAGGTTAATAGGGTTGTGTGGCTCTGATTTATTGAATGCTTTTGGCCATCTATTCCACCTGCTTCTGGCACCAACCAGGGCTCTTTGAAAAAAAAGTAGGACATCCCCTCATATTATTCATAGACCTCTCCCCTGATAGTAAAGATTTTTTTTTAAGTCTTAGCTTTTATACTTCCATAGGTGAGGTTAAACCAATCCCTAAGGAGCACATTAGGTTTCTTTCTTTAAGCTCTTAATGGTAATGGTTCTCACTTCTTTTGATCTTTGTAGTTGGCCAACTGTATTTCATAGTCTACCTCATTATGCATCTAGGACATTAATGCCCTCAGGTGTATATCCCTAATATAAAGTAAAGGATTCCATTCAGTTTATCCAGGAATAATGAAGTTATTCAGGTATAACTCATAGAGTAGGTTCTGCTGCCATGAAGGAAGGGTTTGATATAGGCCATAGAATTCATGGGCCTTTTTAAACTCAGATTCTATGTTCTTTAAGGTCATCATAAGATGAAACAAAAGGAACTATTATTTTAAATAAATAGCATAGACCCTAGGAGGAGGTCTACAAGTGATTATCTGATCAGCCAACTTCAAAGCATGATCCATTCTCTATTTTTGTTCTGCCAATTGTTCCTTTAGGTCTGCTATTTCCTCATTTTGGTATTTTTTTATCCTTTGCATTTTCTTCATTCCATAGGGTTGTTTTAAAAGAAAATTTATTACATAAGCCAAAGAGAAGTGATTGCAAAGTGGGTGGACCACACTCTTCTATCTTATTGTTCTACCTCATCTGTTCTCTCCATGCTTGCTCTAAGTAATTGGTAAACTAGGTTCTTTGATAAGGCACTAGGGCATTCTCTGAGTGGGATGACTATAGAGGTATTTTAATTTCTTCCTCATTGATTTCTGGGGTATTTGGATGACTCTCTTGAGGATCATTCTGACATACAGCAGGTTCATCATCACATTTCTTATTCAAATTTTGAGAAATTTCTAGGTGTTCAACCCGATATGGGGAAATTTGTTCTGAATTTGCATCCAAATTTCTATTGTAGCTTACCTCTACTTGTCAATCTTTCAACTCTTCTACTCTTTAATTGATGAATACCTTATTCCCCTTTTTTTTTTGAATTTCAAACTACTCTTCTTGAAACTACAGACCTTTCTCTTGCAATCTTTTGTTGTTCTCAGCATAAACAATGATAATGACACTTAACAGAAGAAATTATAACTATAACTGTGAGTTTCCACATAGTTTAATTATAGTCCTTTTGGGTCACATCAAGTCTAAAAATTAGGGATAACTTGGGAATAACAATACGACACTTGTGCGAGATAGTAAAGGGACTTAACAAGACAAGGCCAAAGTACAGATTTGAGGTGATTGGTAATCTTTACGAGAAATAACACAGATAATTATAAATGAATTTAGAACTTAGTACACTTCCCCTCCCCCTAATAAATAAAAACAAGTGTCCACACTTGTCATACTTAGCATAGAGTGAGGAACTGACGTAATGTTGTGATCATACATTTATTGTAGTATTAAATTTAATTACCTAAATCTATGTGCTAAAAAAGGAAATAAATTTGAAAACTTGTACTTGTCATTTGATTATCACACACACCAACAAAAAAAGGTGGTGAGAGTGGAATAATGTTGGCGGCTTCATGCGTCAGCTGATGTAGATCTTATTTAAATCTTAGAATGAGAAAGAGGTGATGACGTAGAGGTTGGGTGGGTGGAAGGTAAAGAAATGAAATGTACTGAAAAGAAGAATTTATAAAGTGAATGGAAAAATTGACTTCATGTGAACATGAAGTTTTTATTATGGACATGTACGAAGGAATTTTATGATGAAGCTGTAGGAAGAAGGTTTGCACCCTTTGCTGCAGGAAGTTTACCTATGGCTCATTTGGAGTTGGATGTCTGAATTGCTACAGGAATTCTTCTTTAGTCTGGGGTTGATGGTACAGACAAAGCCGATTCTCGTTGACTAATAACTTGAAGTGTACTGGGTCAAAATTTGTCAACTAGACTGCTCCATTGGTGAAGACATGGCTTTTTTCATATTGTCCCAGCCATCTTGTATGCAACTTGTCTGGTATCTCTTTGAATCTGGAATGATACAGTAATGCTCAATCACTGACTTGAAACTATTTGCTCTTAATATGGGAGTCATTCCACTTCTTCCTTTATTTATGTACTATCTCAGTGTGCTCCAATTCATATTTGTGCATTTCATCCAAGGAATTGAGATGCATTAATCATTCTTTCTATGTTGTAGGAAGGTTGATGTTTAACTCCAGCGTTGTGCGCAATGTTTTGTGCTCAAATTCAATGGGTAACATTGTTGCCTTCCCATATAGTAATTCAAATGGAGTAGACCCTGTGGTTGTCTTCCATGTTATTTTGTATGCCCATACTGCTTCTGAGAGTCTATTGCTCCAATCTCAGGGGTGTAGATGAATTTTTTTGTTAAAATGGATTCAATCTCTTTGTTTGTAACTTCTACCTAACCATTGGCTTGAGGATGGTAGGGACTGGACTTTTGATGTATGATATTGTATTCCTTCATGAGTTTTATTATCAGATTGGATGTGAATTGTGCTCCCTGATCAATTACAAGCTCTCTTGGCATGCCATAATGGGTGAATATGTCCTCATACAAAAACTCTGCTACCTTATGATCTCATGCATGCTTCATGGCTTTTACTTCCACCCATTTGGTTAGATAATTGGTGCATACCAAGATGTAGGATTTCCCATTAGATGGAGGGTCTATTGGACTAATTAAATCCATGCCCCATTTATCAAATGGTGTTACCACCACTTGTGGATTCAAGGGCATTTCATCTAATTTTGTTGGATGACCCATCCTCTGACATTTATCATATTTCCTTATGTAATTGGTTGCATCCTTGTGAAGTGTGGGTCATTAGTAACCTGTTGTTAAGATATGAAGGGATGTCCTCTTAGCTACAAAGTGTCCTCCACATGGCTCATCATGGAAAGCATGGAGGATATCATATGTCTCATCCTCTCACACACACCTCCTCATGACTTGGTTTGGGCCAGTATAAAATAGTGTGTTATCAATCCAAGAGAATTGGAAGCTTTTCTCTACAACCATTCTCATGTCCTTAAGAGAGAAATGTGTGAGCATTTTGTTAGCTATAAGGTAAATAGCTATATCAGCATACCATGGACTCTTGACAGGAATATGAAACAAATTCTCATCAGGGAATGTGTCATCTATCATAGTAGTATCATTGTCAGCATTCTGGATTCTGGATAAATAATCTGCTACTACATTTTCTTTCTCTGGTTTGTCAATGATGGTTATATCAAATTCCTACAAAATAAGAAGGCATCTTTCTAACCTTCCTGAGATGGCAAGCTTGTTCATAAAATACTTGATTTCTGCATGGTGAGTTTGAACAAAGATAGCATATCATGTTACATAATGGCAGAATTTTTTCAAAGCATAAATTACTACCAGTATTTCCTTTTTATTCACTGTGTAATTTAACTTTGGTCCATGTAAACTCTTGCTGATATAGTAAATTGTATTTTCAAGGTTGCTAGACTTTTGTCCTAAGACAGGACCTATTGCATATTCAGAATCATCTATATGTATGTGGAATGGTAAAGATCAATCAGCTCCCCTAAGTACCGGTGCAGTTGTCAAAAGTGACTTGAGCTGCGGGAAGGATTCATCATAGGCTTTTGTCGATGCAAACTAGGCCTCTTTTGTAATCCATGTGTATAAAGGACTAGATATTTGACTAAAGTTTTGAATTAAACACCTATAATAGCCAGCATGTCCTAAGAAGGATCTAACATCTTTTTTCTTAGTAGGTGTAGGCAATGTGAGAATTACCTCAATTTTTGTAGGGTCTACTTGGATGCGAGCTTCTGAGATGAAATGTCCCAGCACTACTCCTTACTACATCAACATGATACATTTATCACTATTGAGAGATAGGTTGTGTTCATGATATCTGATCAGCACTTTTTCTAATTTATTCAAAGCCTCCTCAAAAGTGACACTGAATGTAGTGAATTCGTCCATGTATATTTCCATGCAATCATGTGATATGTCAGCAAAAGTGTTGAAAACTGCTCTTTGAAAAGTAGCTAGTGCGTTAAACAAGCCAAAAGGTAACATAGAATATGCATATGTTCCCCAAGGGCATGTAAATTTGGTCTTCTCGTGGTCTTCTCTTGGTCTTTTGGAGCAATGCTAATCTGGTTATAACCATTTTATCCATCTAGAAAAGAGAAGTACTTATTTCTAGCTAAAGTGTCTAGAACTTGTTCAATAAATGGTAAGGGAAAATGGTCTTTATTTGTGGAAATATTCAATTCCCTATAATCTACACAGATTCTCCATTTACCCCCCTTTTAGGAACTATGACCAAAGGTGATACCCATTTACTATCAGAGATTGGATATATAAAACCAACATCCAACAATTTTTGTAACTCAGTTTTGACTATTTCTCTCAAGGCTGGGTTAATTCATCTCTAAGGTTGGTGGATTGTTAGACTGACTTCATTGATGTAGATTCTATGTGTGTAGAGCTTTTGGTTTAGACCTATCATGTCTCCATAATCTCAAGAAAAAAAAAATTCATGCTTACACAGGAGTTTGGTTAACAATGCCAATTGTTGTGGTGGCAGCTTACTGTTAACATGAAGATTGTGACTAGGAGACATTTCCATAGTAGTTTTCATCTCTAAAATTGACACTTCAGATATGGGGCTTGCACCTACTTCACAGGGTAGTAATTGATTTATAATATCAGGATTTTCTATAAAAACACAGTCCTCAAAGGTACACAACTGTAAAATAGAGCTTCCAGAAATTTATTTTTCTATGACACACTCATTGGTAAGGATACTTTCGATCACATCATAATATTCTTGTGTTTTAAGGAAGGATTGCCTATGTAACATCATTAGTTGAGCAACATAATTTATCTCTTCTTCCTCATCTCCCAAGTCTGGCCAAATAGGTGTACTCAAATCTAGTTGGGATTGGGCGGGAGGATATAATGCTAGCTTCTTTATTGCTTGGCCATTTGAAATTGTCATGTTACCTAATCTACAACTAATATTGGAATCAGTGGTGGCTAACCAAGGTCTTCCAATGATAATTGGATAGCCATCAAAGTTTACCTTAGGTGATAATATCAAGAAGTATGCAGGATATTCCCATGAATCTAATGTGACTGCTATATCCTCTATAATGTCATCTGGGGTTATAGTGGAACTATCTACAAGTTGTAGGACTATTGGTGTTGTTCTCAATCCCTCTATACTCAACCTATGCATGGTATCTTTATTCATAACATTTATAGCTGCTCCCAAATCTACTAGAGCATTTTTCACAGACTGGCCATTAATTATAAGATCAACAACTAGGCTTCCAGGGTCGAAACACTTTGGTATGACTATCATCCCCAACATAATATCTGCAAGTTGACCTATAACATGGACTATTTGAGGATCCTTTTTCTTACATCAAGGCTTCTTAATTCATGCTTCTTTAATGGCTTTTCCATAGAGAGGAACATCTTTGATAGCTTGGAACAGAGGAATCTATATATGCATGTTTTTCAGCTGCTCAAGGATATCAATTGGTGTTTCTTCTTGGGATATAGGTTTTTCTATGCTAATCCTTTGTGGAAAGGGAGGGTTAACTGAGGTGTGAACATCATTTTTACTTGTTATATCAGTTGGTTGGACAATATTTGGAAAAGTAACTTCTGGAAGTGGTGTCGATGCTGCAGGAATGGCTAGAACTTCTGTTATAATAGGAAGTTCAGGTGCAGGTAGAGTAGTACCAGATCTCAAATTGATATCATATATCTCTAGTGCATATGTAGGGTATTTCTCAGTATTAGTTGCATACATTGGTTGTTGTTGTTGTTGCTTGTTGTTAGGATTAGGTTTGGTTGAGCAGGTAATTGTGTTTTCTTTGGAGCAGGACTTGTGGCTACATGAGGTGGCATTATTGCAGGTTGAGATACTGGAGGTGATAAGGGTGGATAACCAGGATTTTGGCTAGGCCATTGTTAAGGTCATTTCCATTGGTTATATGGTTTCTAATTCCCCTATGGTGGTTTCCATTGATTTTGAGGTTGGTTAGGCCACCGGTTTTTCTGTTGGTTAGCCCACTAGTTTTGTTGTTGGTTAGGCCACTGGTTGTTCCAAGCAGGTTAGGAGTACTGAGAAGGATTTTGATAATTCTAGTTTTTCCATTGATTATTGTAAGGACTAGAAAATCACAAGGGATCCTGAGGCATACCTTATCTTGAAGCCCATGGTCGACGTTGAGCAACAAAGAACAATTTCTCATCGTCTCCTTCTATCTTCATGTACTCAATAGGCAGGTGTTGGTTCTCCAAGTTCACCACCAGCTTGCATCCACAATCTTTCTTTCAATTGCGGTAGTGAGGAAAGTACTCAACTAGTTGTGCTTTAGTATCTGCATGCTTCATCTTGGCAGTCATGGTGTCTAGGTGTGTAGCAACATCATTAATGATATCTTGCTTGAAGTCTAATAGCAGGTTTGAGATCTCTAGCTTAGAAATACCTAAGTTGTTCCCCTTAGTAACTATAGACCAAAATCCTTTGACCTTCTTTACAAATGATCTTGAATAATTGAGACAGATTTTCTTAAGGTCATCCCAAGAAGATTGAGATATATCTCCTCTAGCCATAAGGTCTAGTGCTCCTAGGCAGCTATCATTTACTCCTCTTAAGAAAATGAGTTTCTATGAATCCTCCTTCATCACATGTTTTGGATTCTTCTGCATGTTATACAAGAAGCATGAAACATAGTCTTCCAAAGTCTCATCCTCCTTTTGTGACTTTCAAAAAATTTCATCTCCTCTTGGGTCACCCCCTTTGCAATACTCTTTGTACTTCTGCACAAATAGAGTCTGCATTTCATCTCAACTAGTTGTTGTATTAGCTCATAAGCCCATGAACCATCATAGGGTGGACTCCTTCAATGTTGTTGGAAACAACTTGAGCTTGTGGCCATCAGTGTTATAGTCAAAGCTTTGAAAAATAATTTCAAACTCAAACAAAAAGGTGCCAGGGTCTTTATATATTAGGCCATAGAACTTTGGGAGTGCAGTAGTGGGTATGTTTTTGAGGTTAGTGTTGTTTATAAGGCTTGGAAGAGGAAATGGAAATGTAGGTTGTTCCATAACTGGAGGTATTTGGAAATGGATTTGCTGCTGAAAAGGGATAATAGGTATAGGATTATGGGTGACTGGTGCACTTGGAACAGAATTATCAATAAAATTGGCCAAAATTTTAACAAAAGGTCGAAGGCCAACTGGATCAAAATGTGTTGCTTCAGAGGAATATGCTGTAGGAAATTTAGGACTTGCATCAACAAAAGGTAATTCAACTTCTTCATTCACATTTATAGACTCTCCTGTAAGAAATGTGCCATGTACATCTCGTCTTCTTCCTCTTTGATGCATGCAAGTAATTTTACAAACTTGTGAAGCAACTTCAGGACTATAAACTAATATCTAAAAATGAAAAATGACTCAATAAATTTCTTAGCTTGACACCATCCCCGACAATGGTGCAAAAAATGAACCACCTCACAATAGGTACTAGTAATCATGCCAAAGATTCTCCTAGGAATAGTATATTTAAACTAAGGATTACTTTTCCTACCATAAAGTGCATTTAAATTGTCAACTCAGGGACGTATACTTGAAATGGGACAGCACGATATGTGCACTAAGTCTCTCAAAGAGTCATACTACCTATGCTGCAGGAAGGAAAAATGTATGAAAGAGACCTATGCTATTGCTACAAGAAAGTAAACACAATTGAATACCTAATGGAATTAATGCCAAAAACTGCAAACCTAGTTTAAACCTATTCTATCAACCCATAACGTTCACCATAATTATACTTGCAAGTGTTGTAGGAACATACATGAATCTAATGTTGCAGGAATGAAACAGTGAACTCCTACTCAAAATGTTGTAAATGTTGAAAGTAAATCTAATCTAATCTAATATAATCCACCTCCCAAGTGGACCCCCTTAGTTGGTTTCTACTAACTACTTACCACAAAATGTAAACCAAGATAACTTCATTATATTTCAGAAAATTGATTACATAAGAACAATGCACTGGAAAAGTAACTTGTTGTGCAAGAAGCAACAATAATATATTTTCCAACTAACTCTAGAAATTACAATCAAATCCCTATATATAGAGGATCAATGATTATTCAAAGCATAAAGATAAGTTTTGACTTAAATCTCGCCATAGAAGAACAAGGAAAAAGTAACAGCCCATGACATAATGCAATAAAGTCTGAATGACCAATTCAATAGGATAATGAGTACTAAGGAAATATAGTAGATCTATACCCCTATATTACCTGAGATGGTGGTTCCTCCAATGTAGCAAGCGTGTCTTTCAGTGCCATGATAATTCTCTCCATCGCAGTTGGCATTTCTTTTGGAATGTTGTCAACCACTCTCAAGCTGCTCCTTTTTCACTAGTAGGTTAGTAGCATACGAATATATACATGTGAACTAGTCAAATCAATCCAAATATTAGAACACACATTTTGATAGCTATATGAAGTTTTTTAATATATATATAATGTTTAGCAAAATATGTCATAGCTTACTAACCATAGGATTGGCGATTCTAACTGTACTTATCACAAGTTCACATAGCTATAGGTTCACAAATGTCTTGGTAATGTTTTAAATAGAGTATCAAGATTAACATAAAATAGAGACAATAAATTATATCATCAGTGTTGTATTTTTTTTCCTTTCAATTGTGTTTATTTCATTGATATGTAAATTGAGTTTAAAAGTTAAATCTATTGGAACAATGATTCACCCCCCCCCCTCTCAATGTTCTTCAATCCTAACATAATCCTCCCTATTCACCAAAATATTCCATCATCCCTACATCTCCATGTCATAATGCTCCTTTTCCACTAAAATATCCCATCATCCCTCCATCTCCATGTCCACCACAAGATAACATCATCCCTCCATCTCCATGTCATAATCTTTTGTATCTACCTCAAGATTTTGTCAACCCTATCCAAGTTAATAATGAGCGTATTATATATCAACTTGGTGCATCCCCTTTAATTAGGTCCAATCCACTTTGTAATCCTATTATTCCATATGTGCCTCCTCCACCTCAAAATGGACTTGCACCTTGTTTCAAAAAATAATCGGTATCCAATTTCCAAGAAGATTTTTAAGAAAATGCATTATCAAGGAAAGGGGTTTGGCCTGAATGAAAAAGGTATATTAGAACCCCTTGATATCAAAGTGTAAAGGATAAAAATGGAGCTCACCAAATTGTATTTTTTTAAGAATGGTGTATATATATGGTGTGATGTATGGGAAGATAAGATTTCCCTCTTAATCTTGAATTCATAAAGGGAAGATCCAAATTGATTAACCCCAAAGAAAGGATCAATGCATAAATGAATCAACCTATTAAGGATAGGGATAAAGAGAAAAACCCTAGGTTCCTTCCTATAGAAAAGAATGTGTAATAGATCTAGAAAGAATAAAACCTTAATTTAAATGAATTAGAAGACAAGTATTAACCTCAAAATGTAACAAATTTGAAGAATGTTTTTTTCGGGTGTCTGCACTGAGTTTTCACAAGTTCTGCAACTGGATCGGGCACAGAAACACAGAGATGGAGAAAACCCAGAAATCTTTTCCAGATCTAGCTCAGGTTGACTTTGACCCAAAATAGAATGTTGATCCTGATCCAGAATAGAAAGTTGATCCTGACCTAGAATAGAAAGTTGATCCTGACCCAAAACATAAATTTGACCTTGACCTGCATAGTCCGACAAAAAATTTGTTTCTGGATCTCGAAATTCTGTTGAAAAGGGTATCTAGATCTGCACTTAAACCTGCTATCCTGAACCTATACCTACAATAAAAATGGTTTTATTTGTTGGGGGAGGGGTTTGCCTTAGTCAAACCCTGATTTAGAAATTAGCCTTGAAATTAATAATTGAAATAGATAATTCTAGCAAGTAGTAGAAGTAAATCTAACAATGAAGCTATGATATTCAATAGATATGCAATGGTATTTTGAATGTAAACAAGTATGTGAATATGAAATCTTGGACTCAATATTAGAAACCATAAACCTCCATGATTGTATGCTTGGAATCCACCTTTAAGGAAGAATGAATGAATCTTGATGATGCACAAAGGATCTTGAAGGAAGATCACACCACCATGATGGATAGATCTAGGGTTTTGAATGATGAATCTTGAATACTTGAACCAAATCCTTTCAAAGGCTTGAATGCTTAAATCCTTTATCTTCAATGGAGAACTTGAATGCTTGAGAGGAAGACTTGAAAACCTTAGTTGAACTTTGAAAACTTGAGAATATGTAGAATAATGGATGCTTGAATTACTTACCCTAGTTAACTTAGATTCTTGCTTAGGATAAATGAGAGGAGGAAAGCTTCCTTATATACCAATCTAGGGAACAATCCTCTAGAGAGGCCTACCTAAGAGAATTAAATTTCAATTATACCCATACCCCTAGAAAAGGACCTATATTAAATATAATTTAAGAGTCATCACTTTGGAACCCAAAATAGTTGACCCGTAAGCAGGAAAATGAACTTTTGAATGTCCTCAGGCACCCCACAAACTTTCCAATTGAAAGGGGAGACCTAGGTCAAGGTCAAGGTCAACCCTAACCTAGGTCAGGTTCAAGGTCAATGCTGACCTAGGTCAAGGTTGAGTTTGACCTTGACCCAGGGAGTCATAACCGCTGGAAGATGTACCAGGTGGGATAGACAGTGTCCGGAGAGGCCCAATCAGGGTCCTAAACATGCACAGAAGCTGGGGAGGGTGCAAAAATGAGAGGAAAACATGATGATGGTATAAAAAATCCCCTAAGGAGGTATAAACATTCTTAACATGGAATTTCTTCCATTTTAAGATGATACATTAAGCCCCCACTTTAGCTAGAGTATGGAAATTGAACATACTCGTGGTAAAGTTAGAAGAAAGACTCTGGTGGATCACAACGAGGTATAAAATCACTTAGTAAAGGAAACAAGCCCCTAGGAAAAGGATTCTAAATCAACATACATGCACAAGGGTACAAAAGAAAAGAGCAAATAATTATAGAAAGCATAAATGACTACATAAGCAAGACAAGAGTAACATTATAATAACATAGCTTCATGATCTAATCCTACTAGCATAAAAGTGAAAGAGAGAAAAGAGAGAGTGATTACCTCACCTAGTAAGATGCCCACCTTACCATGAATCACCAAGGTAGGAGAGCCCAATAGGTTCACCCTTAAACTATTCTTTGTAATTGTAATGTGTCTTCTAACAGCTTTCGGAATACCATAGATCCACATTCTTGTATCACTATGGAATATAAAATGCGTATCTTTCCAGGATTTAGCAACTTATGTGCATTACCTTCCAAGGATTTATCATATTTGAATTTGAAAAATGTGTATCTCTTTAGGATTTAGCAACTTATGTGCGTTACCTTCCGAGGATTTAGCAAAAATAAAAATAAAAAATGTGTGTCTCTTCAGGATTTAGCAACTTATAAGGGTTACCTTCCGAGGATTTAGCATGTTGTAAAATGTAAACTATAGTATAAGGGAGACCCTATATATTCCCCCCTCCATATCATGTCTACCTAATAGACAGGATAAGGAAGAGAAAGGAGGATACCTACTTCACAAAGTAAGGATATATCCTGTTAGCAACAATGTACACTATAGTCTTAGCAAAAAGTATTGACCCTTACATCTAAGAGCATATATAATCATGAAAAGGATATTTCACTTATGAAAAAAGGATCCTCAAAGAGGAAGAGATATTATCAACAAGATTCCCACCATAGACGAGTGCTTAGTATAAAATATCATCTTTCAAAGAAAAGTAAAGAGGGAACAAAGATTCAATCATCAAGCACCCTGCGATAAAGAGGAAGTGGAATCTTGGAATGAAGGAATCAAAATCTAACCCAAAGCAAGGAGCGAGAGTTTATAAAGAACATAATTTTAAAAATAAAGAAGAGGTGATGACCAAGGACAATAACCTCTCATATAAGAGGGTATCCTGTGAGGCCTCACCCCGAACCCCATCGTAGTTTTCCAGTTTTTCTGCTTATGATAGATTTAGCATATGATACTTTACATTTTGATGCACTATGGACCTTATGGATTTTATGCTTTATGTCATGGATTGATCATTTTGGATGTTGGACACATATTACTTTATGATGCACCTTATGGACTATATTATGTTTTCTATTATGGACATTTATTTTTGAGACAATTGATTTGGAAATACATTATGATTATGTTATGGGTTATTGATGATAGGAGAATTATTAGAAATGGTTATTAAATTTTGATATCATGCAATGTGAATCTTACCTTATGTTAAATGCTTAAAATGAAATTATTATATTCTTGTGATCTTAAGTAATAAACTTAGTAT
>MU226601.1:789501-805161 GCA_018584345.1 Thuja plicata
TATATCAACCTTGACCTTGACCTAGGTCAGGGTCAACCTTGACCCTGACCTAGGTCAAGGTCAACCTCAACCTCTACCCAGGGTTCAGATCGCGGGGTCTCATAGATTTTGGAGGTCGACCTTTGCAAAAAGTTTTTCCCGCTTCTGGGTCGACTGCTTCGGGTTCTGAAGCATTGATTCCTAAATTATATTTAATATAGGTCCTCTCCTAGGGTTAAAGGCTTTAATGGTAATTTAATCATCCTATTTATGCCTCCTTAGAAGATTGTGCCCTAATTCCATATAAAAGAGAAGCTTTCTCTCTCATTTTCTCTAACTATCAACTAAGTCTTCTAATCGTGATCAAGCATTCTCAAAACTATCTTCAAGTGTGATTTAAGAAATCCAGGGAGAAATATTTGAAGCAAGTATTCATCCATTCAAGTATCCATTTTCATGAAGGAGATCCATTGGAGGCCATTGAAGGATTCAAGCTACATAGTGCCCTTTTGGTGATCTCTCCATCCACCTTCTTCCAAGCCTATTCCAAAGTCAAGAACCCATTCAAGACTTGGTGTTGGAGATCTATTAGCAAGAGATTGAAGACATCCTACCTTTCTACATTCCACATTTTGAGGCGTACTTGTGGATTCAACGATTCAAATCCACCACAAGGATTTTTTCAAGCAAGGTGAATTTATGCATTTACTTTGTCCATTTCTGCAATTTCAATTACATATATTTGAGGTTAATTCTAGAACTGGGCTTTGACCAAGGAAAACCCCTCCCCCACAACAAAAAATCCTCTTTTTCTTGTAGGTACAGGTGTAGAACAGTTGATTTGAGACCAGATCAGGATACCCTTTTTGGCTTTCTTTCAGACGGCGCAAACATAATTTCTGTCAGACTTGTGCAGGTCAGGGTTGACATTATTGGGTTAGGGTTGACATTTGTGGGTCAAGGTCGACCTTTTTCATAAGACGACATCAAAATAGAAAAATATTTTTGGGTTTGTTCGTCTCTACGTTCCGGTTCAGGATCAACTGTCAATTTTTTCCTAAAATAGTCTACAGACCTTAGAAAATAGCATTCTTTGATCTGCAATATTTCAAGGTTAGTGAATTTCTCCTATTTCTTCAATTACTATCATATATTAGTTCCATACTTATATTTAACAGAATTTAAAGTATCTCCTTTTTTATTCTCCTTTCCAAATAGTTGATTCATTTGTGTATTAGCCCTTCCTTGGGGTTGATCAACTTGGATCTCTCATTTGTGCATTTGAGGGTAAAAAGGAACATCTTATCTTCTCCTTAATCATAATTGAAATACTTAATCAATACAATTCAATTAAGGTTAAGGGATTCAATACATTCTAGGCAACTTAAAGGACAATTTACACATTAATGCATTACATTTCAAAATAATCAATCAATCATTCTTAATACAATATATATTCTTAATAAACATATCTCTATTTCAATTTCCTTTACATTTTTATATGTACACATTATCAATTACAATCTATCACACAATTTTATATTGTACAATCCTAAATTCATAAAGGGAATTTCTAAATTGATTAACCCCAAAGAAAGGATCAATGCATAAATGAATCTACCTATTAAGGATAGGGATAAAGAGAAAAATCCTAGGTTTCATCCTATAGAAAAGAATGTGTAATAGATTTAGAAAGATTAAATCCTTAATTGAAATGAATTAGAAGACAAGTACTAACCTCAAAATGTAACAGATCTGAAGAATGTTGTTTTTGGGTGTCTGCACTGAGTTTCTGGAAGTTCTGCAACCGAATTAGGGACAGAAACATAGAGAGGGAGAAAACCCATAAATCTTTTCCAGGTCTAGCTCAGGTCAACTTTGACCCAGAATAGAAAGTTGATCCTAACCCAAAATAGAAATTCAGCCTTGACCTGCACAATTCGACCAAAAAATTATTTCCAGATCCTAAAATTTTGCCAAAAAGGGTATCCGGATCTGCACTTCATCCTGTTGTCCCGAACCTCTACCTACAAGAAAAATAGTTTTGTTTGTTGGGGGAGGTGTTTTCCTTAGTCAAAACCTGATTTAGGAATTAACCTTGAAATCAATAATTGAAATAGAGAATGCTAGCAAGTAGTAGAAGTAAATCTAACAATGAAGCTATGATATTCAATAGATATGCAATGGTATTTCAAATGTAAACAAGTGTGTGAATATGAAAGCTTGGACTCAATATTAGAAACCATAAACCTCCATGATTTTATGCTTGAAATCCACCTTGAAGGAAGAATGAATGAATCTTGAGGATGCACAAAGTATCTTGAAGGAATATCACACCACCATGATGGATAGATCTAGGGTTTTGAATTATGAATCTTGAATACTTGAACCAAATCCCGTCAAAGGCTTGAATGCATAAATCCTTGATCTTCAATGGATAACTTGAATACTTGACAGGAAGACTTGAAAACCTTATTTCAAAATTGAAAACTTGAGAACATGAATAATAATGGATGCTTGAATTACTTAGCCTAGTTCACTTGGATTCTTGCTTAGGAAAAATAAGAGGAAAGATTCCTTATATACCAATCTAGGGAAAAATCCTCTAGAGAGGCCTACATATGATAATTAAATTCCAATTAGACCCATACCCCTAGAAGAGGATCTGTATTAAATATAATTTAAGATTCATCTCTTCGGAACCCAAAATAGCTGACCCAGAAGTGGGAAAATGAACTTTTGAATGTCCCCCGACAACCGACAAACTTTCCAATTGAAAGGGGGGACCTAGGTCAAGGTCAAGGTCAACCCTAACCTAGGTCTAGGTTGAGGTTGACCCTGTCCTAGGTCAAGGTTGAGGTCTACCTTGACCTAGGGAGTCAGAACCCTTGGAAGATGTGCCAAGTGGGATAGACAGTATCTAGAGAGGCCCAATCAAGGTCCTAAACATGCATAGAAGTTGGGGAGGGTACAGAAATGAGAGGACAACATGATTATGGTCTAAAAAAACCCCTAAGGAGGGATAAACATTATTAACATGGAAGTGCTTCCATTTTAAGACGATACACAAAGAAAATCCATATTATAAGGGCTTGTGTTATATTTCTCACCATTAAGATATTGATACCCCCTCTACATCCAACATTCCCCCATATGAGCCCAAGCATACACACTCCCCATCACCTCCTCCATCTATTTTGGCTCCTTACATCCCAAAGTCAAAATATTTGTCCCTTCCATCCATCTTAGGTCCATATATTCATCATTCCACTAGTTCATAATCCACTTTCCCTTTCCCACATGCAAGTTAGCAAAGGTATACATCTTTGAGAGACATCCATCCATCCAAAAGGTTTCCATAAAATTTCTATCCACCCATAAATACCACTCCCTTTCAAGCAATTTGGATTCCAAACATAAAGTCCATAAGTCAGGCAATCCACCTGCAATCAAGGATCAAGATGTCTTGTCTAATTAACATGTAAAAATAAAGCAAAATATGATCCAAAATTTAAAAAAAATGTCCAAGAGGCCACAAAGGCCAATCAACAAAAAATAAAAATTTAAAGGTGTATGGGTTCCTAAATCCCTTCTACAAGTAATGCATTCCATGGACCCAATAAATAATGAAAAATAAAAAGCATGTGGACTCCCAAGCGACTCCTTAAAACACAATATCCCAAAGAAAAATTAAAATTGGCATCCAAGCTTGCTATCCCAAAGGCTCCCATCAATCCTCCACATAAATAATTCCATCTTCCAAATCTATTTTGGATCCCTATGTCCAAAAATCCACCACCTTACATACTCCATCGCCTCTTTCATTTTGGGTCCTTGTGTCCCAAAATCCGTATCCATTCCTCCATCTAAATCCCAAAATCCAAAATCCATTTTCCTTCCATCACTCCGCCACCCCTCAAGGTGTGTGACAATTTTGATCTGGACAACATTTCCATCCACTAATACAAAATTATTCCAACACCCCATTCATTATCCAATACCTAATTTTCATCATCTCATCCCCCTTATCCAATCCTACGCATAAACCCTTACCCTAGTCCATTTTATCACTCATTTCATCCCTATTCGTCATCACCCTATCAACATCTTTGAGTATACTTTCAATTTCCATGGCATATATAAGACATCCTTTAGGAGTACTATCCAAATAACAATATGCTTGAGTCCTTCCTTCATGTCTTTTCCTACGTCCATTGTCTTCCAAAAATTCAAAAGTCAAAAAAAAAAAAAAAGCAAAAAAATGGTTACCTTGATGAAAACGTGGAAAACAAAAATCATGTGTAATCCATTACCCTCTACACTTGGGGGAAATTTTCATTCATGCAATCTTACCTACCACATCCTGTATAATCCTGCATCCATCCATATTCCTTTTTCCATATTTGATCTGGACAAGGCTTCATGCATCCTATCTGCTTCATTTTAATTCATACCCTACAATAAAAATCCTTTGTCTTATCCATCCCTTACCTCTGTCATCCATTGTCATCTTTCATATTTCCTATCCCAAATCCCTTTCTTTGTCTTGATCAAAATTAAGGACATAAAAATAAAGAAAATATTTTCAGAAAAATCTTAACATGTACTTTCCCATAGACCCCATGTCATTTAATACATCATATTATTTCCTACATAGCCACCATATCTTATCCCTTATCTTGTTAAACATGTTATCTTATTGTGAGATAGTCGTTGCATCCAAATCAGTTTTGATTCTATAATAAGCTACCCCCATCTTTCACCTATTCATTTCCATCCCATCAGCTCATTCATCCATTCATAACATTCCACATCTTGCTAGACATTGGGGAAAATAATATAATCATGTTTGAGAATAAATCTTAACACGTGCCTTTCACCTCATTTAGTGATTTAAAATATACTGAGAAAACTAAAAATTTGGAAAAATTCCTTCAAAAATTTCATAAACATTAAAAAAAACATCTTGAGAAAATCTAAACATATTTGCAAAAGTCCTGAAAAAATAGTAAAAGGCAGACCAAAAAAACCAATAAAATTCTGCAATAAAAATCCTTTGTACATAAACCAATTCTTTTTGCATTTCAAAAAAGGCATTGAATGATGTCATACAACAAGTCTGAGCTTCTGCAGAACCAAGACAAAACTGTCAACTTATCAATAGGTCCTCAGTCAAACTGACCAAATTATCTTATTTATCAATCAAGTCAAATATCAATTCTTTTGTCTAAGATTAATTTTGTCTTAGAAAAGGGAGAAACACTCAAATCAAAATAGGTTAGTCTTACATGGGGTACCTCATTCTTTATTTAGACATCATCATCAATCATCAATGTCATTGTCTAAACTACTACAAAAATATAGACACATAATCAGTATGGTTGTTTACTTGTTGAGTCAAGTTGGTATTTTTATGTCTGATTTTCACAAGTCATATTCCTATGCATCTCCATGATTCCACAAGCGATTAGAGATGTCAAAATGGTCTATGACTTATTTTTATTTGTCTGTTATTTGTGGGATGTTTACCATAAAATCTTAAAAGAGCTTTTTTGGTGTCTGTGATAAGAGTCTTTACATCCATATACAATATCTATTTGCAGAACATATTGTAATATATTAATTGGTTGTGATACACCCCACATACCTCAACTCTTAATGCTAAACCTAGAAGGATTAGCCCACATTCCATGTCTATTCAAAGTGCCTATTAAAATACAAGGGTATAATTGTACCTAGATCATTCATATCTAGGTATGATGGTATTTAATTATTTTGTAATAAAAGTCACTCAACCATGAAATAAGTTGGAATTTGAAGGTGGTTAAAAGAATTTAAGGTTTCAATTAGGATTCATCCTCATTCTCTCCTCTCTTAATATTTTATTAATCAATTCTAACATTCTATCCATTATTCAATCAATCTATCTGTCAAAATAGTCATACCAATTTTCAAATCATTCAAATCAATCAGTCAACCATTCTATCATCACTTGTCTTAAACATGATATGTTTGTTGTCAAAAGGGTCAGTTTTTCCTTTGGGATTTGTGACAAGGGACTAACAACCTCCTATAGATTCTAAATTCTAGTGGTTCTATCGGGCATTAATAGGTTGATCTTTTGGTGCAACGACAATCACACTTGTAACAAGTGGTATCACAACTTGGTCATAGGTTCAAATCCCCTCGAGTAACACTAAGGGGGAGATTGTTGGAAAAAGGGTCAGTGCTCCCCTCATGATTCGTGACAAGGGACTAATCACCTCTTGTGGATTCTATAAGTCTAGTGGTTTTATCGAGCATTGACAGGTCAATCTCTTAGTGCAACGGAAATCACACTTGTAACAATGTCTTTCCTAAAACGAGACATCATCATTTATCTTAAATAAGATATGTCTTTCCTGAAACCAGACATCATCATTTGTCTTAAATAGGATATGTCTTTCCTAAAACTAGACATCATCATTTTCCTTATACATGATGTATCTTTCCTAGAACCAAACATTTTTTCTTGTCTTATACATGATATGTCTTTCCTAAAACTAGACATCATCACTAGTCTTATACAGGATGGGTCCTTCCTAAAACTAGACATGATTGTTATCCACAACCTTCGTGTCCAATATCAATTAAACAATTATCATAACCTACCAACATTCTTCACTTCTTACCAATTATTTTGTTTGCATCATTTTATCTAAATCTTCTTTCAAGAGATCTTTCGTGTCTTTCTTGCATAGACAATCTCTCGAGGGGCATTATATACCTCATTGTCCAATTGTTCCCGTTGGGGCATAATTTTTATTATTCTTTGAAACAATGCCTAAAAATGCGTTGTATCAAAGAGGAGCAAAATGTAGACACCTAAAACTATCTCATGCCTGCAAGCAACAATTTCACTAACATTCCTCAAAAATTATAAATAATCTTTATTATTTAATAAATTTGTCTCTTTCTACAATGTTCTAAATTCAAATTCATAATTTCTCTCAAAATTTATAATTAAGTAATTTTAATTAATTATTTAATTATTAAGTGTCTATTCAATATCCATCAAATATTCCTCTATAAACAAATAAATAACTAATATTATTTAAGTATTCTCTATAACATTTTGATTAATTAAATACTACATTATTTCACTAAAACCCAATGGATGTTGGGGTTTCGGCTAGGGTTTTTCCTTCTGATGGTGTTTTGTAGACGAATGGTAGGTTCTTGCTGGTCGTAGGTGTATCTGCTAGTGTGTTGTCAAAATTTGCTGAGGGGGCACTGGAGGTTTCGCAGGCGGCTCGACTGATTTTGCTGGCAATTTTGCAGTTGGCTTGAAGGATCTCACCGGATGTTGGGGTTTCTGTTGGTGTGTCCTCGGTAGCTTCTGAGGGGGCACTGGAGGTTTTGCAGGTGGTTGGACTAATTTTGCCAACAATTTTGCAGTCGGCTTGAAGGATTTCACTGGCCACCGGAGTGTCCACTGGTGTGTCGTCGGTAGCTGTTGATGGGGCACTAGAGGTTTTGCAGGCTGTTGGATTGCAGTCTACGAGTGTCTCTCAGTCTCCTGGGGGTTCAACATTTGGTTTTGTTCCTCTTGGTGGTGCTTTTGTGCCTAAGGGGACATTATCCTATGCTGGTATGGTTTCTATTGGGGCCTTTACCACTCGCTCTATTGGGGTTGGGATTGGTGGTGGTGCCGGTTTTTCTAAGGGACCTCTCCCTATCTTGAACCCTATCCAGATAAAATTGGATGAGGAAGTGGTGGAATATATTGAGTTTGCATCATCTAAATTTTCTTCTTGTGGAGTGATTTGTCACTTCTTGGGTTTGTGGTCGAGCCTTGTTGACTTGCACCGATGGATCTCTGCTCATTGGGAACCTATTATTTCTAGTATTGTTCATATTTTCCCTATGGAAAAGGGTTTTTTTACTGCAAAATTTGATAATGTCGAAGATAGAAAGTTAATTATGTGCAATAACTCTTTCTCTTGGGATAATCATTATTTGTTGGTCATGAAACCATAGTTTCCTGATTTTTCCCCCTCTTCCAAAATCTTTAACAAGATTCTATTTTGGGTGAGGCTCCCCTATCTTCCCCTTCATTTTTGGTTCAACTCCTTATTTGAAGCACTGGGCGAGGCTATTGGAGAATTTTTTATGGTGGATGAAGAGTCTTTTAATATTAAGCACTTGACTTATGAACGTTTACTGGTAAAGATGGATATCTCTAAGGGGTTACTAGAAAAGATTAAGCTTGTGTACTCAAAAACTTCCTAGATTCAAAATTTGGACTATGAAGGGCTTCCTTTCAGATGTAGGAAGTTTTTTAATACAGGTCACTTGGTGGCTCAATGTGGATTACAGAAGATGAAGACCAAAAGGTTTGCTTCTTGGTGGAAGGGTGTTTCTTCCAATCACTATATAGTTAAGAAAAATATTGATCTTACTGAAAATGTTGGGTCTGGAGATGTTCCTCCTACAGGAACTGTCCCTTTGGGGACTACTATCACCACTGCTAGTAGTTCTGAGGTTGTTTAATCTACTAGTGTTTCCTCTTCTGGCACTGTTTCAGGTGTTGTTGGTTTAGGTCTTACTGGATCCACTGAACAGTCTACTGGAGCTTCTGCTGGTACTAGTCTTGTTGGTTTTATAGCTCCCAGTGATTCCTCTGTTGTTGATGTTTGTCCTATTGGTTTTGGTATTGCTGGGTCTTCTGTCATTTCCGCTGGAAGCTTTGGTGTCGAACAGTCTGCAGGTAATTTTGCTGGTTCTATTCCAGTTGGGTATGTTGGTTTCCTTCCAGCTAGTCCTATCTTAGCTGATCTTTCTATTGTTGCAGAGAAAACTAGATTTTTTGTTTCTCCCTTACGTTTGGAGATAGGTCCCTTTATTGGTTCTATACTGACTTCTTCTTCTTCCTATCTCTTGAGACCTTCCTCCCAAGACTTCCTAGAGAAGGTTTCTTTGGTAGAGGAGGGGTGGACCCTAGTTATTGGTAAACATAATAAAAAGTCCTCTTTACAATTTTACATGACTCTCCACTCTCAGAAGAAGGGAGGTAAGGGTAAATATTAGATTTGGTTTGGTTTGTTTAGGCTTTAAAATAAAAAATCATTAGAAGGGTGCTAATGGAAAATCCTAGTCTGGATTTTTCTTTAGCTTGGGTTTGCATGAAGGTTGTTTCATGCATTGCATCATCCAGGTTGTGGGTGCCTGTTGTAAAACCGTCACCTTGGTCTTGGTCTATTATGTTTTAGAGGGATTTTTTGAATATCTTTTGTGACCACTTTGTTCAAATTTTTGGGGCCCCTTCAAAACCTCTATTTACCTTAATAAAAAACTACATTATTTAATTAAAATTCCCTCTTTATTATTACATCTATGTAATAATCAAATCAGATCTCCACTCATAATTAAATAAATGATATTTATCTAATTAAACTAATCATTCCTCTAATAAATAAATAATTTTAATTATTTATTCATACCCATGTGCAAGTAAATAAATTATTTTATTTATTTAATTATATTTATTCTCTCACTTCTGACTAATACTAAGTTGCAGTTAACTTCTCAATCACCTTTCCCTAACTGATAAATCAATTTAGTTATTAAATCAATCTATTTAGTCTTCTAATCTATCTAATCAGTCTTCTGATCAATCAATCCAGTCAACTCTTCAATCAACCCAATAAACTCTTCAATCTATTTTCTTAAAAGATCAATCTATTTTGTTGACAAGGCAATCAAGTGAGTTGAACTCCCAATCAATTTGAGTTCACTCTTCAATCACAGATAATTAGTCCCACCAATCTTGGAATCCTAATTGAAATCCTAGAGAGCTTATTCTCGTGTTTGGAAACCACATAAACTACACATGCTTTGAATTCTTATGTTGCACACCTTAAGCACTCATTTTGAGAGCCCACATTGCAATAAGAAGGAGAACAACAAAGGAGGATTATTGGTTTTCATATTCATGTATTTTGAAAATGATTTCATATTATTGATTGTTTATGTTTATTGTTTTCATTTTCTCTTTTGATGTTGGGATACTAACTACTAATAATGATCTTCTTGTGGTTGAGATTCTAGATTACCAGATTACCCCGATTACACTTTGTTAAACATTTTTGCAAACACCACAAATCTAATTTTGAAGTCATTTTTAGGTTACTTAGAAAACACTAGCTTTTGCTTTGTAATCTCCTTTTAGTGGATTCATTTACAGATAATGATTTCCCTGGGGCAATCCTTTTGCACCCTTTTCATAGTGGTTTTCTTTGGAGACAATGTTTTCCTTAAGGACAATCCTTTTTGCACTATTTTCCCAGTAGATTTCTTTGGAAACAATGCTATTTTGGGGGAAATCTTATTTTTTGGCAGATTTCCTTGCATACAATGTGTTTCTTGGTTATCCTTAGGATGGTTTGATGGCATAACATTTCTTTCTAAACAATCAAATCCGTCTTTTTTCATTTTTCTCTCACTTTGCATGACCCATAGTAAGCTAAACCTTACTAGGCTAGTTTGGTCATGTCATCTTTCTCTCCTTGTATGTATGTATCTTTTGTCTCAATTTTATACTGATAATGACCTAAGTCACTTGGTGGCTTGGTGTATTTCTTGTCTCTTTGACCTTGATAAGAGTATTTTTCCTATTCTTTGGTTTAATTTACCATGAGCGTGAAACGGGTTCATACTCTCACTAAAGTGAGGGCTAAAGGTACCATCCTGAATGTAAGCAGTAAAATTTAAATATATCTCCTCTCTAGATTTAATTTTTGTACAGACCCTTAATTTTAGGTGTGTCACTTTAATTATTTCCTCTCAGTTATTTTCCTCTTGCATACATAGGCCCTATTTAATTATGGGTGGCTTTTATACTTGTCTCGAGCTCAACCCCGACTTTAGTCACATTTTTTAAATCCTAATATCTTTCTTGGCTCCCAATTTAAATTTGAGTCTCAAATTATTAGTATAGGGTGAGTTTATGGGTATAGGAAAATTCTAACTCATCCCATGCCTTTAAATTCACCCTGTAATTTGTAGCTTGTAGGGAAATTTTAATTGTGGTTTCCATCTAGGTTTTTAGTGGGATTTTTAATCCTAGTTGGCTCTCGTCAAGTTTTGGGCTCCAAATGGGCTAGGTAAGGTGTAAACACAAAGTTACCTCCCCCATTTTTTCAATCAATCAAGTTATCCCACATGAAATCAATCTTTGGCATCTCACTCATATCCAAGAAATCAAACATTCAATTAAAGGATTTAATTCACATTCATATTTATCCATTCAAGCATCATGCATGGAAGACAAGGAGTTAACTCTAGATCCAAGAATTAGTGAAGACATCCATTTCCTTCCTATCCTAGATCCAATTCAAGACTACATCAAATATCATTTACAAGTATCTTCATAAGTGGTACAACAAAACAAAGGTTTGTGAAGGTATTGCATTTTATCAAGCCTCTACTACTGATAGCATGCTTTCTCTCCATTTCAAGCATTTCAATTTAATTTCAATTTGATTCCTAAATGGGGGTTTTACCAAGAAAAACCCCTTTCAATAACCATTTTCCCTATTTCTTTGTATGCAAGTGCATGTGACAGGTGACACAAGTGCAAAGACAATGGAAGAAAAGTCAAACATAGAGTTTCAGTCAACAAAATTTGTATTTGAGCTTGACTAGTATAGGGATAGGCATACTCACCCTGGACCTCCAACTCACCCCCGACCCTCAGATGCCCTACTTCATATCTATTATGGAATATAGTCCTAATCCTAGGCCAGTTACAATACAAATTTTTACATCTATTTACAGATTAATATTTATTGTTTTGATTTATCTGCATGCTTACTTACCTATTTTCTCTCTCTATGCTTGCATTTCTCATTCTTTGTTTACATAGTCATCCTTTTATCCCCATAAAAAAATAATCCATGCATCCTCTTAGCACTTGAGCCTCCTTGAGCCTAGTGGATCAACCTTCCTTTCAATCCATATTTGAAACTAGGTGTGAGCTGTTAGAATAGGAAAAACCCTATTCTCCCAAGAACATCTGCATGCATAACCTATTACATGGAAGAAGTGAACAACAGAAGACAGGAAGAATCTATGGAGGCCAAAATATAGGAGACATCATATGCACAAGAAAACAATGTATTGACAATATGTTTCAAGATGTTACAATGAGATGTGACAACTCCTTTTTGAAAAACAAAGAGGTGAATCCTTATAAAAGGAATCACGAAACCCTAAAGGTGAAACCCCTAAAAAATACTAAGATGCCTAAGTTTAACTTAAGCGTAGAGTATAATAGACTAATAATTAAATAAATTAATTATTATCTATAATATGACAACTCTAACACCCCCCCTTAAGTGTAACTTAGGGAGAAGCTAAACAGCTAAGGACTAAAAGATGCATGTAAATAAAATGCAAGCAAGGAACAATGGGTCCCAGCAACTAGGCCTGATCAGGTACCCAAGTACAAGAAATAAACTAGATGAAGGAAACTAAGCCTCCAATCTAGGGAAAGTCCCAAAGAAAGGAACAAGAAAGAGCAAGAAGCGTCTCTGAAGCATGAAGCTGCAAACACTGTCAGAAGTGACTGCTAGAACCTCCACTAAAATAGTGCATGACCAGGTAGAGAAGACAAAGTTTGAAGAGCTGATCAATAGAAGATGTGACCTCCAAAAGTAGGAATGAATGAGTGTCTATATAGTAGATGATCCATCTCATTGGAATGCATAGGTGCCTAGCCACTGCATTCGACTAGTACATAGGAACAAAAATAGAATACATAGATCACTCAACCGAAACAAGGAATAAATAGAGCCAACAGGTGAACCCCCCCATAATTCTGAACAAGGAGAGGGGTGACAGGAACACTAGAATGTATTGCCATAAATATCTGTAGGAAGAAGAATCAGGAATACCAACAGTGCAATAGAAATACAAGCACAGGATAAAGGGTGGTGTCACCGATACACAGCATGGGCTAATGTCATAGAAGGTACGCTCACTTGACAAAGGTGGATCAGCACAAAAGGAAAAACATCATAACCCCCCATGGCACTTTATAACTGAGTGTTAGTACAAACAAACACAAGGTGTTCAAAATCCCAGATATGCAAAATTAGGCACTTTATCTCAGTGCATTTACAGAAAAAAGAATGTTACAGAAGAGAAGCATACAATCCTCAGAAGTCAGAAAGAAGAGTGAGCCAAAAGAATAGAAGAAGAGATCCTAGGACCTGTAGAACCCAAGTAATCCACCAGAGTGCAAACGAGAAAAACTTAGAGGAGAAAGAACCTAGAGAAAAATCTAGAAAAAATACCCCTGCAACTGAAAAACTCACAGAGCCAGCTTTTCGACGATATCTGGTTTGCCAAAAACAGAGTCTGAATGAGCAAGATATGGCTCCCAGAAGGCAAAAAATAATATCAAACTGGTAGAACCCAAAACCCCAACCTCCATCATCATAAATTTCTTGGAAAGAGCTTTCCAAAAATATATGGAAGTCAGAAAAATACCCCCGTATGCTCCAGATAGAGCGAAAACAATGCGGGAGGGTTAAAAACTCCACAAAATCAGATTTTAAGCCCCTGGGGCTGAAAAAAAATAATCCCTTGGGTACATGGGCATCCAAGGGGCTGGAGCCTAGCTCTTGATTGCTGATATGACCGCTGGCCAGCAAAAGAGAGCCCACGGGCTTAAATACCCGAGCAGGCGAGCGGAGCGGAGCGGCTGAGCGGCGGGGGTCGCGGAGCGGTCTGGCAGAGCGGCGGGGGCCACAGAGCGGGCTGATGGAGTGGGCCGGGGGTGTCAAAGGAGGGCAGCCGGTGGCGGGGGCCCCGGCGGGAGTCGCTGAGGAGGGCGGAGCGGGGTGTCACCGCTGGTGGCGGGGCCAGGAGTGCTGGCGAAGCCCGTAAGGCCAGCGGGAGGCGCTGCCGATGGAGGCTGGGCCGTGGTGGTGCGGTGGCTGCCCATTCACATTTGCACTAGCTACGCATTAAAATATGCGAAAAACATTGAAAAAATATTTTTTTTTAATTTTTTCTTGGTTTCCATGCTCGTACGACACTAGAAACCAAAAATATTTTTGCCTCGGAGGCAAGTTGTCCAAAATAGACAAATTTTATATGGATTCTAGGGTTTTTAGGTGCTCTGAGCGCAACAGTGATGTCTGTTTGAGCCCAAAATGAACAAAAACAAAGGTCCCCCCTAAATCTATATAAAAATCTTCTGAAAAACTAGAAAAACCTCCAGCCTCTGAAACACTTTGACAAAGCACGAATAGCGAGCAGCAAGATGGCTCTGATACCATGTTAGAATAGGAAAAACCCTATTCTCCCAAGAACACCTGCATGCATAACCTGTTACATGGAAGAAGTGAACAAAAAAATACAGGAAGAATCTATGGAGGTCAAAATACAAGAGACATCATATGCACAAGAAAACAATATATTGACAATATGTTTCAAGATGTTACAATGAGATGTGAAAACTCCTTTTTGAAAAACAAAGAGGTGAATCCTTATAAAAGGAATCACAAAACCCTAAAGGTGAAAACCCTAAAGAATAATAAGATGCCTAAGTTTAACTTAAGCGTAGATTATAATAGACTAATAATTAAATTAATTAATTATTAGCTATAATATGACAACTCTAACATGAGCTTCCTATTTTGGTTATCCATCCTAATGATTTCCCCATACAAACACATATGTATTTTCTTTCATCACAATTTCACAGATGAAGGGGTAGATTGATATGTTTATACAGGCTTGATATCCTTCCCCTCTTACCTAGGATGGAACGTCATTGAAGGAGGATCATATAAAGTATTTCATTGGTAATAAAAGACAAAGTTAGTCTTTTGTAGAAGCTCTTGGGTTAGATCCTGATGTGGCTCAATTTGAGATAATTCTTTCTCCTATGGTGTATCTTCATTTTTATATGAATATGTGTGGCCTACATTGACATATTTCTCTTTGAGATAAATAATTGAATTTGATGATGCTTTTTAGAACTTCTAGCTCTACAAGTATCCCATTAATGCATATTGGGCTCTACTACAATATGCCCTTTTAATGTTGTAACCTTTTTTCTCTTTCCCTTTGTTCTTTGTAGATTTTTGTGTGGGAAACCATAGTTTTGGGTTTGTATCTTTGCAAGCAAATATTTCCCTAAAGTCACCAAAGTTGCAGAGATGTTTACAGACAACATGAAGCTAGGTCAAATCAAAATGTCATTTGGCATATTTGCCAGCATATTGTCCCTTTTTGTGATTCTAGGTGATTTTCAAGAGGTATTTTGTTTGACACATATCATTATCCTCTTATTTTTTATTTCATGGGATTTATTCAAAAATAAATGCTAGGTGTTAAGCTCATTAATATTTTTGTGTGAATGTGTGAGGACTCACCCCAACCCATCATAGGTCAGCTGATACACTTATTTTGATACATTATGATTCGATATTTTGGGACATTATATCTGATGGACTAGACATTATTAGTACTATTTATGTCATGTGATGATTACTTCTGTGTACTTTATCGATGATGTTTATGATGCTTTAGGTATACTCATGCATTATGATGATTATTTCAGTATTTTAAATTTAAATGGAAAAATATGTTATGATATTTTGATTATGTAATCGGTTATAGTTATCA
>MU226601.1:836093-866079 GCA_018584345.1 Thuja plicata
TCCACATAACTGCAATAACCAATTATATATGCTCAAATATCTCATAAAATGCTAACTAAATAATAATCATAGTCCATCATAAAACCCAAAGTGTCAAAGCAATAGTCCTGTCCATCTAACATAGGAATCTATTCTAGGGTGGGCATTACAAGATGTATATTTTTAGTGTACCCTCCATTGGACTATTAATGTACTATTTATTTCATTTGATGGACTCTGATGTACTTATTGACATTGCACACTTTATTCTTTCATGATGATATATACATGATGTAGATGATTTTGATGGTCCTATATGATATTATGTGATGTGTGTGATTTTCATTCCTATATGCATATCATGAGATGGATTATGATTTTGTTACTGACGTGTGTGATGCAAGATGTGTGTGAGTTGTGGGATTATTCTATATGATGGATCTAATGTGTTTGTGATGCAGGACTACATGGATTTATGTGATGATGTGATGTATGATTTATTATGACTATGGATATATCATGTGATGTGTGTATTAGATGGATGATGATAATGTATACATGTGATTTACATAGTGGATTTTTGGATTTATAGTAATTAATGCTTATGGTAAATAAATACATAGAAGAATGGAATATAAATGGATGATAATGATTAATGTTATGCATAATAAGTGGATAATGTACCTAATGAACTTCTAAATAATTGCACTGAACAGATTCTAAATAAATGCACCTGAGGGATTCTAATTAAATGCACCTAATAAATGTACCTAATAAAAATGAAATGTAATGAATCTTAATGACATGGAGTGACCATGTTGTTATTACATCAAATTTGAAGTCAATACTTAAACTCATTAGCAACACAGTAATGCAACCTCGTTATTCAAACAATGCAATTAACTAAATGCAACTAAGTGACCATAGACAAATGTAAAAGATAGTGACCAATGCAACTAACCATGCATCTAAATGAGGACTCAAAATGAGACATATCAATCATAATGTACAAGATCATTTAACTAGCTAGGAGGGGGAATAAATAGGAGCCTTTCCAAAAGCATAATGTGATATAATCCTAACTAAAATGCATCCTATCTACATGATTTAAATGAGATTATATTGTGTTTATGTCGGAGAGAACACCCTAGTTTACTATTACAAAAGGAAGTATGCACAATGTGTTATAGAACACAAATGACATTGTTCCTTTGTGTGGACTAGACTCTCAGACGGATAGATATATTTAGGAACATAGATGTAGAGTATCAGTCATGATGGTACTAAAGCAATGACACTCGTGTGGAGTTTTAGCACATCCAAATCTTGTTTAGGTATTTGGTGGTATGTGTACAAAACTCTGCCCCCAGTGAGGCATGCATAATCATAACTACATATTAACAAATATATACTAAAATTATCATAAACAGATCACACCACAAAAAATATGCATGTATCAATATGTACCATTCAAAACATGCCAAGATATTAAAAATTGAGGCAGTCATGAGTAGAGTTTGTTGACACAAAAAGATAAAATCAAAAGAAGACTTTATGACCAAACAGTCATTCGGCCCACATTTCTTGCCATGAATGGGATTGCAATGATCAATTTGAGATGCTAACTTAGGAAGGGTACATCCTAAAGGGCAAAATATTGATTGATTGATGGATGTTCATTGGCAATATGTGTGAAAGGAATTACAGCTCAGAAATTCAACCTTGAAATTGATTTGAGAGGAACTGTTTTCCATCATTGTGTCTGGGAAAATCTATATATCATGGGATTAAGCTCAATGTACTAGGATTCTTATTTTGGATCTTTATTATAAGCATGTGCAAAGAGAAGAATAGCGGAAAGTTAACTAGGACTAGGTAGGACTTCTGGATAGATACATAATTGTGATGGAATGGGATGAGGTGAAATGTACAATGTTCCTGATAGATGATGGATCCAAATCTACTACACATGGCACTTGAGATGGGTTTTTTCCATGGTGATAAGGCCAAATTATTGCCTTTGTTTTGTATAATTTTCATACTTTGTTCTAGTTTTTGTCAAAACATTTGAGAGCCTAGCCAGTCAAAACTTGTGATAAAGTCCAGATAGAACTGATAAACCATGGGTAGATGTTTGTGACATATTTTTCTAATATTATACATATAGTGCAGTGTTTCATAAAACCATTAGAATCTATGTTCTAATATTTGGATATTTAATTTGATTAAGCTTGTTACATGAATATTTCCGCATCATAACTAACTTGACAGGAGAGAAAGCGGTTGGAGAGTGGTCGACAGCATTCAAGGAGGACTATTGAGGACCAGCTATGGCGGAGTGATCATTACAGCACCAGGAAACACAGCTGCTAAAATGGAGCCATTATTCCAGGATGTGGGGATGTAGTGTGCCTATATTCCCTCTGCACTTTATTATGTTGAACTGGTCGCTCAAGCTTTATTACCCACACTGCGGGCTGTTGCATTTCCATCTTCTTCTCCGGCATGTTTTCAGCAAGGATAGTTTCTTTTCTGTTTTGTAATAAGTGTTCGATCCTCTATATATAGGGATTGAACCAATGGTTTGAGGTTAGCTAGAAAAAGATAGAGAGAATTTTTTGGAAGAAAATTGTTATACATCAATCTATTTCAAGTTCCATGTATTGTTTCTATGTAATGAGTTTTTGAAATGCAATGAAGTAGTTCTTGGTTTACGTTCTGTGTTAATAGTTTAGTAGAAACTGACCAAGGGGGCCCACTTGGGAGGTGGAATAGGTTAGAATAGAATATATTTCATTTCTAGCATTTCCAGTATTTCAGATAGAAGTTACAATTTCTTCCTGCAACATCGTACCTTGTGAGTGTTCCTGCAGCATCTGCGAGAATAGTTATAATGGATGTTCTAGGTTGAAAGTATAGGTTTAAGTAGAGTTGCAATTTCTAGCATTCTTTTTAGTAAGGAGATAAATGTATTCTTTTTCTACAGCACTAGTGTAGGTTTCATTTATGCATTTTTACCTTCCTATAGAATAAGCAGAATGACTCCTTAAGGAACCTAGTGTACATATCGTGCCGACCATTTCAAAAATACATCTCTGGGTTGACAAGTTAAATGCACCTCATAATGGGAAAAGTAGTCCTTAGATTGAATGAACCATTCCTAAGAAAGGCCTTGAGCATGATTATTACACACCTATTGTGAGGCGGTTCATTTTTGGCGCTGCTGCTGGGGATGGTGTCAAGCTAGGAACATTTTGGAGTCATTCCTAGATTAGTTTTTAGATTTGTATCCCTAAAAATTTCTTCACAAGCGTGAAGAACTCAATTGCATGCATCAAAGAGAAAGGTGATGAGATGAATATGGTAGATTTATCCTAGTAGAGTCTGCTAATTTGAACGAGGAAGTTGAAGAAGTTGAGTTACCCTTTGAAGACGCAAGCCCCAACTTTCCTGCAGCATCTTCCTCCAGAGTAGAACCATTTGATGTAAGTGGCTTCCAACCTTTTGTAGAAATCTTGGCTAGGTTTCTAGATAATTCTAGACCAAATCCACCTAACATTAACAATCCAGTAGCTAATGCTCCTTTCTAGCAGCAACCCCAAAATCAAATACCTCCAGTAATGGCACATCCTACTTTCCCATTTCCTCTCCCAAGCCTTATAAACAATGCTAATCTCAAGAATATACCCACAGCTGCTCTTCTGAAGTTTTATGGTCTTATAACTGAGGATCCTAACACTTTCTTGTTTGAGTTTGACATACTCTATTGAAGCTTCGACTATAATACCGATGCCCATAAGCTCAAGTTTTTTCCTACAACACTGAAAGAGTCAGCCTTATGATGGTTCATGGGCTTAGGAGCCAATGTAGCAGGTACCTGGGATGAGATGCAGACGTTGTTTCTATAGAAATATAAAGATTATTGCAAAGGCAGTGACCCAAAAGGAGATGATATCTTTAGGATGTTTCAAAAGGAAGATGAAACATTGGAGGACTATGTTTCACATTTTTTGTACACAATGCAAAAGAATCCCCGGCATGTACTGGTAGAGGATTCACAAAAACTAGTCTTCATGAGGGGGGTAAAAGACAATTGTCTAGAGGCATTAGACTTGATACTAGTGGAGACATATCCCAATCCTCTTGGGATGACCTCAAGAAAATTTGTCAAAACTACTCAAGGTCAACTGTGAAGAAAGGCAGAGGATACCGGTCCACCGTCACAAAAGGGATTAGTTCGAGCATTTCAAAGTTGGAGATATCTAATTTGCTTGCAGATTTCAAGCAAGATATTATAAATGATGTAGCTACACATATTGACACAATGACTGCCAAGAAGAAGAATGCAGAAGCTGAATCACAATTGGCTAAGTACTGTCCACACTGCCACAAACAGAAGAAAGACTGCGGATGTAAGCTAGTAGCAAACCTGGAAAATCAACATTTTCCAACTGACTACATGAAGATAGAAGGAGACAATGATCAAGTGCTCTTCATTTCTCAATGTTGACCATGGGCTTCACGACAAGGTATGCCACAAGATCCTCTACAGTTTTCAAATTTTAACAATAATCAGTGGCAAAACCAAAATTATCAAAACACTTCTCAGTACTCTCAACCTCAGTGGCCAAACCAGCAAAATAATCAGTGGCAAAACTAGCAGAATAACCAATGGCCAAACCAGCAAAATAACCAATGGCCAAACCAGTAAAATAACCAATGGCAAAACCCGCAAAATAATCAGTGGCCTAATCAGCATAATCAATGGAAACCACCGCAAGGAAATTGGAAGCAAACTAATCAATGGAGGGGGCCTCCACAGTAGCCTAACGAAAATTCTAGTTGTCCACAACTACCACCTCTAGTGCAACCACCTACAATAATGCCACCTCCTACAGCAGCTAATGCTAATCCAAAGCCAACCCAATTGCCTGCTCAACCACAGCCAAATCCAGACAACAAACAACAGCAGCAGCAAACGTACACTACTGACACTCAGCAGTATCCTACTTATTCATTAGAGATAGCTGATATCCATTTGAGGTCCGGCACCACACTGCCTACACCTAAATATCCTATTATCACAGAAGTTGTAGACACTCCTGTAACACTACTTCCAGAAGCCACACTGCCAAATACTAGCCAGCCGACTGATATACCCAGCAGAACTACTGTCCACACTTCAAATCCACCCTTTCCACATAGGATAAACAAAGAAAAACCTATACCCCAAGAGGAAGAGACATTTGATATTATTGAGCAGTTGAAAAATATGAATATTCAAATCCTTCTATTCCAAGCTATCAAAGATATACCTCTTTATGGAAAGGCTATTAAGGAAGCATGCCTTAAAAAGCCAGGACAAAAGAAGAAATACCCTCAAAAAGTACATGTTGTAGGGTAATTAGTAGATATCATGTTAGGAAAGGTGGTAATACCAAATTATTTAGATCCTGGTAGTCCAGTAGTCGACCTGATAATAAATGGACAGACTGTGAAAAATGTACTAGTTGATTTGGGAGCAGCAATAAATGTGATGACTAAAGATACAATGCATAGGCTAAGCATAGAAGGCTTAAGAACAATAGCCACAGTGTTACAACTTGTTGATAGTTCAACTGTTACTCCAGAGGGCCTCATAGAAGATGTGATAGTAACCTTAGATTCATGGGAGTATCCTGCTAATTTTCTCATCCTATCACCTAAAGTAAACTTTGCTGGCTATCCTGTAATCTTGGGAAGACCTTGGTTAGCCACCACTGATGCCAAAATTAATTGCAGATCAGGTAGTATGACAATTTCAAATGGTCAAGCCATAAGAAATCTAGCCCTATATCCTCCTGCCCAACCCCAGCCAGACTTGGGAGAACCTATTTGGCTAGACTTAAGAGACGAGGAGGAAGAGCTAAATTCAGTAGCCCAGATCATGATGTTGCATAGGCAATATTTTCTAAAGATGCAAGAGGAATATGATGTGATATAGAGCATTCTAACCAATGAATGTATTGTGGCTAAAGATGTTTCAGAAAGTTTTGTTTTATAGCTTTGTACTTATGAGGACTGTATGTCTTCAGCAAACACTGAAATGATTGATCAATTACTGGCAAGTGAAATAGTTAGAAGTTCAGTGCCCAAAGTGTTAATGGCAAAGCTGACAACAACAGTGGAGCTATCCTCTGGATGTAACCTGCATGTAAATAACAAGTTGTCCCAATCATAGTTGGCATTGTTAACCAAGCTCCTCAGTCAGCATGAAAAAGCCTTTGCATGGGATTATGGAGATATGGAGGGACTCAATCCAAAACTCTACACCCACAGAATCTACATCAGTGATGGAAGCTTGCCACTTCGTCAACCATAGAGGAGAATAAATCCAGCACTAAGAGAAATAGTTAAAACTGAGTTGCAGAAGCTGTTGGATGCTGGATTCATCTACCCAATCTCTGATAGCAAGTGGGTATCACCATTGGTAATTGTACCTAAGAAAGGAGGTAAGTGGTAGATATGTGTGGATTATAGAGAATTAAATAATGCTACAAAGAAGGACCACTTCCCCTTACCTTTTATTGACCAAGTCTTGGATAATTTGGCTGGAAAGAAATATTTTTCCTTTCTGGATGGATACAATGGTTACAATCAGATAAGCATTGCCCTCGAAGATCAGGAAAAGACCACATTCGCATGTCCTTGGGGCACATATGCCTATTTAGTATTACCATTTGGATTATGCAATGCCCCTGCTACCTTTCAGAGAGTTGTGATCAGCATCTTTGTTGATATATCCCATGATTGCATGGAAATCTACATGGACGACTTCACAACATTCGGTGTCACATTTGAGGAAGCTCTAAAGAACTTGGAGAAAGTGCTAATCAGATGCGAGGAACATAACCTGTCTCTCAACAGTGAAAAGTGATTTTTGATGATGCAGGAAGGAGTGGTGTTGGGACATTTTGTCTCTAAAGCTCAAATCTAGGTAGACCCTGCGAAGATAGAGGTAATTCTCACACTCCCTATTCCTACTGAGAAAAAATAAGTCAGGTCTTTCCTAGGTCATGCTGGTTATTATAGGAGGTTTATCTAGAACTTTAGTCAAATAGCTAGTCCTCTATACAACTTACTTACCAAAGAAGCTGAATTTGCTTGGACAAAATAATGTGATGAGTCCTTCCTGTAGCTCAAGTCACTTTTGACAACTGCACCAGTACTAAGGGGTCCTGACTGGACTTTGCCATTTCACATTCATACAATGCTTCAGACTATGTTGTAGGTTCTCTCTTAGGACAAAAGACTAAAAACCTTGAAAATGCAATCTATTATATCAGTAATAGTCTACATGGACCACAGTTAAACTATACAGTGACTGAGAAAGAATTGCTAGCGGTAGTTTATGCTCTGAATAAATTCTGCCATTATGTGACTGGTTATCCTATCTATGTTCATACTGACCATGCAGAAATTAAGTATCTCATGAACAAACCTGTCATCACAGGCAAGTTAGCAAGATGGCTTCTTCTTTTACAGGAATTTGATATAACAATCATTGACAAGCCAGGGAAAGTAAACGTGGTAGCTAATAATCTATCCAGACTTCATCATGCTGAAGAAGATACTACTTTTATAGATGATACATTTTCAGATGAACATTTGTTTCATATTGTTGTCCAGAATCCATGGTATGCAGATATAGCTAACTACCTAGCAGCTAATAGAATTCCAACACATTTCTCTTATAATTAAAAGAAGATGCTTGTAGAAGAAAAGCTTCCATTTCTCTTGGATTGATAACACATTATTTTACACTGGGCCTAACCAAGTCATGAGGAGATGTGTGAGAGAAGATGAGACATATGACATTCTTCATGCATGTCATAGTGAACTATGTGGAGGGCACTTTGCAGCCAAATGAACAGCATAGAAGATTTTAACAACTGGCTACTATTGGCCTACACTTCACAAAGATGCAGCAAGTTATACAAGGAAGTGTAACAAATGTCAAAGAATGGGCAGACCAACAAAATCAGATGAAATGCCCTTAAACCCATAGGTGGTGGTAACACCATTTGATAAATGGGGCATGGACTTTATTGGTCCAATAGATCTTCCATCCAATGGGAAGTCATACATTCTGGTGTTCATAGATTACCTGACCAAATGGGTTGAATTCAAAGTAATGAAGCATGCAAGAGATCATAAAGTTGCTGAATTCTTGTATGAAGAAATTTTTACTAGATATGGCGTGCCAAGAGAGCTTGTTACTGATCAAGGTACCCAATTTACCTCTAATCTGATAATAGATCTCATGAAGGAATATAATATCAGACATCAGAAATCAAGCCCCTATCACCCTCAAGCCAATGGACAAGCAGAAGTTACAAATCGGGAAATAGAAGCAATCTTAACAAAAATAGTTCATTTGCATCACTGAGATTGGAGCAGCAGACTATCAGAAGTCATCTAGGCATATAGAACAACATGGAAGACCACCATAGGGTTCACTTTGTTCAAACTATTATATGGTAAAATAGCAATGCTACCGATTGAGTTTGAACACAAAACATTAAGAACAACACTGGAGTTAAATATTGATCTTCCTGCAGCACAGAGAGAGCCCTTGCTGCATCTCAATTCTTTGGATAAAATGCGCAAGTCTTCCCTGCAACGCACAAAAATTGTCCAAAAGCAAAGAAAATAGTGGCATGACACCCATATTAAGAGTAAGTAGTTCAAAGTTGGAGATTGGGCATTGTTATATGATTCCAGATACCAAGAGATACCAGGAAAGCTGCAGACACGATGGATGGGTCCCTATGAAATAAGCCATGTATTTGTAAATGGAGCAGTCCAGTTGACTACAGTTGACCCTGTACACTTCAAGATACTAGTCAATGGACATAGACTAAAGTTGTATCACCAGCCACAGATGAAAGAAAGCTTCCTACAGCAATTCAACCAGCCAGTTTTAAAGGATCAATAGGTAACACTTCCTACAGCAGAGGGTGTCAACCTTCTTCCTGCAGCTCTTCAATAAGAATTCCTTTGAAGCATGACCATAATAAAAACTTTATGTTTACATAAAGTTCAAATTCTCCATTCACTTCCTACATTCTTCTTTTTCAACCCACTTCATTTCTTAATCTTTCATCCACCCACCTTCCATGTCATCATATTTCTATGCTTTCAATAAAGAGATAGTGCGCTGACACATGTCGACCATCGACACCGTCATTCCACTCTCACCAAACTTTCCTAACATGTGCGATGATCAATTAACAGGTACGAGCTTTTCAAATTTATTTCCATTTTTAGTGCATAGATTTAGTTGGTTATATCAAATACTACAATAAATGTATCGTTGCCACCTTAATCCAGTTCCATACCTTCTGCAAAGTCTGACAAGTGAGGACACTTGTCCATATTTTATAGGGGGCAGGGAAGTGTGCCAATTTCTAGAAATGTCATTTCTATTTACTCATTAAAGATCCTCAAATCTATACTTCGGTCTTGTCTTAATTAAAATCCAGCTGCTGCATCACACAAGTGTCAAATGTCATACCTTTATTCTGAATAAACCCCTAATTGTCAAACTAGATGTGACCCAGTATTAAAACCATGACATAACTCTCACTCTCACATGAATATCTATGATTCATTTTGTTAAAGTACATTATTATTGTTCATATCAAGAATACCAGAAGAATGTGAAAGAGGGTCTGTGGTTTTACAAGAAGTAGTGTGAAATTCAAAAGGGAAGAAGGTAATTATCAAGAATAGAGCAGAGGTTGAGTTTGGTAAGAATGGGGGGCCAATTACAGTGGCATAAACCAGTGGTTCATGGTATTTTACTATCTAATGTTGAGGCAGTGAGAAGATTTAATGCCTGCGGATGGCTGGGGTATTTCTTAAAATTGATAGAGTTTGATGAGGAAGCAGCATCAGAATTTGCAAACACATTTGATGAGGGCCAAGCGACGGTATGGGGGTTGATAGTCATTATAATAGAGGAGTGAATAGTGGAAGTGACCAATTTTCCAGCAGCAGGGGAACATTATCCCAATGCCCATGATGCCAGGTTAGCCAGGGCTCAATTTACCCTACCAGGAGACCCTCCATTGGAAATCACTAAGCAGGGATGCAAAAGGATGTCCATTCCTCCACCATACTAGGATTTGGCTATGCACATTATAAGGTATTTCACCTGTGAAGGGTGATTATCTAATTTACATGCGCATCATTTTAATCCGCTTAGTTATGTACGACATAATATCCCAATGAATGCACCCAATTTTCTATTTAATATGATGTGCATTAGTGCCAAAGAAACCAAGAAAGGGAAAGTCAACTCTGTTACTCACCATGCCCTGATTAAATTACTCATAGAAAGATCTCTTAGGGATGCCTCCCCTATGACATGGGCAGAGTTTGTCCATCATAAAACCCTTCAACCTCAAATTTCCCCTAATGTGCAAATTAACCAAGATAATGCAGTTTCCCCTAACCCAGTTGCTGAGCAAAATAACCAAGGGGCAGAAACCAAAAATTTACAAGAAAATGTGCCTTTAACTACTCACATGAGAAATATACCTACTGCCGCCCAAATAAAAGGAAAATGGAAGTTAGTAGAAGAAACTTTGGTTCCTGCAGCTGAACCATGAAACCCTCAAGTCTCAAGAAAGAAGAGAATGAAGTCAGTTCCTGCAGCCACTACTCCTGCAGCAGAGAAAACAAAAAGGGTTAGTAAGAAAAAGGTAGTAGAAGTTGAGGAAATTCCTATAAGAAGAAGTTCTATGATGAGAGCACAGATTCCTAAAGCACCCGCCGAAAGCCAGACCGCTTCCCCCAAACAATTTGAGGAGGAAACTCCTATTCATATTGTCCCGGATGATTCTCCTAGCCAGTCTGAGATTCCTGACATTCCTCAAAATATGGAAGAGGAGTGTGAAGATGAGCCAAATGTATGTCAAAATGGCCCAGGAGTCAGTTATCAAGATGTTACAACTCGTGAGGAAGAAACCCCTATAACTCACCAGCTGGCTTGCATAAGAAATTCCTTAGTTTCCTATAAGTGAACTTGGTTAATAAAATTCTTAGAGCAGTTATGGAGAGAACAAAGAAAGAAGAATCACCAAGATTAAAATAGTGGTCCGATTACTCTGAAAATGCTTATTTTCTAGTTATATAATAAGCATGTGCTGACAACCACTCTATATGGAGAAGAGAAAAAGAAATTGCAGAAAGTAATAGCAGAACAGGGAAAGGAAATTGTAGAATTGAAAGATCAGTTGGCAAGACAGAAACAGAGAATGGAATATGCCCTTAAGCTAACTGACCAGGTAATTGCTTGTAGACCTCCACCTAGGGTCTATACTATCTATCTCAAAGAATAATTCCTTCTATTTTAGTTGATGATGACCCTCAAGGATGTAAACGCAGAGTTCAAATCAGCCCAGGAACAAAACCTACTCTGTGAGTTGTATATGCATAATTTCATCATCCCAGCAGAGACTGAATGGAATCCCCTACCTTACATATGGGATGTACACCTAAGGGCCCTAATGCCATGGATGCACAATGAGGCTAACTATGATAGACAATTGGAGAATTATAGAGAACTTGAGAAAATAGAACCCCTACCCTTAAGAGTAGAAAGCAGTCAACCAGAAGTATTCCTGAGGGATTGGTTCAAACTAAAATATGGGAATGTTAAAAAGGAAGTCAGAGATAAAAATTTTAAACTTAGAGCAGAGTGTATGCAGAATATGATAGCATGTCCTATTTTTTCTTCTAAAGAGCCTTAACCGGTATTATCAGAAGTATTCAGAAGATCAGAACCACATAGCCCCATTAACCTTGAAGCGGCTATACACCGGGCACCAAAATACATAGCGCTAGGTAGGAAAATTAGGAAGGAGTTCTGGTGTCCGCTCACAATGCAACTACCCATGCTCCTTTGGCCCTTGTATGATATCAACACTACCAAAATTGGTAGGCTGCAGGAAGATCACAGAAGGGAAGTTTGGGAAAGAACAAGAGGATTCTACTACTCCTTCAAAAGCCAGAGGCGAGGAAGAATTGAAGTTGGTGACTTTAGGTCAATTGCCCAAAGGTGCAATGCTTGAGGACAAGGATTTGATGAACCAAGGGGCCGATGATAAGGCCAAATTATTTCCTTTGTTTTGTATAATTTTAATACTCTGTTCTAGTTTTTGTCAAAACATTTGAGAGCCTAGCCAATCAAAACTTGTGATAAAGTCCAGATAGAACTGATAAACCATGGGTAGATGTTTGTGACATATTTTTCTAATATTATACATATAGTGCAGTGTTTCATAAAACCATCAGAATCTATGTTCTAATATCTGGATATTTAATTTGATTAAGCTTGTTGCATGAATATTTTCGCATCATAACTAACTTGACAGGAGAGAAAGCGGCTGGAGAGTGGTCGAGAGCATTCAAGGAGGACTGTTGAGGACCAGCTACGATGGAGTGATCATTACAGCACCAGGAAACATGGCTACTACAATGGAGCCATTATTCCAGGATGTGGGGATGTAGTGTGCCTATATTCCCTCTGCACTTTATTATGTTGAACTAGTTGCTCGAGCTTTACTACCCACACCGCGGGTTGTTGCATTTCCATCTTCTTCTCCGGCATGTTTTCAACAAGGATAGTTTCTTTTCTATTTTGTAATAAGTGTTTGGTCCTTTATATATAGGGATTGAACCGACAGTTTGAGGTTAGCTAGAAAAAGATAGAGACAGAAGTTTTTGGAAGAAAATTGTTATACAGCAATCTATTTCAAGTTCCATGTATTGTTTCTATGTAATGAGTTTTTCAAATGCAATGAAGTAGTTCTTGGTTTACATTCTGTGTTAATAGTTTAGCAAAAACCGACCAAGGGGGCCCACTTGGGAGGTGGAATAGGTTAGAATAGAATAGATTTCATTTCTAGCATTTCCAGTATTTCAGATAGAAGTTACAATTTCTTCTTGCAGCATCGTACCTTGTGAGTGTTACTGCAGCATCTGCAAGAATAGTTATAATGGATGTTCTAGGATGAAAGTATAGGTTTAAGTAGAGTTGAAATTTCTAGCATTCTTTTTAGTAAGGAGATAAATGTATTTTTTTCCTTCAGCACTAGTGTAGGTTTCTTTTATGCATTTTTACCTTCCTGCAGCATAAGCAGAATGACTCCTTAAGGAACCTAGTGCACATATCGTGCCGACCATTTCAAGTATACGTCCCTGGGTTGACAAGTTAAATGCACCTCATAACAGGAAAATTAGTCCTTAGATTGAATGAACCATTCCTAAGAAAGGCCATGAGCATGATTATTACACACCTATTGTGAGGCGGTTCACATGGTACTTATCTAGAGTGCTTGATTACTAAGTTTTCACTACTGGACGCTTATTTCTCTTTACTATTTTGATTGATTTTTTTATTTTTATTTTGATATTACCAAGTTTTGCACCATGCTAATGAACTTTTTAGGACATTTTCTACTTTTTAATGGTTTTTTCAAGATCTTTTTGTATTGTTTTTGGATATTTTGCTGATATTTTTATTTTTATTGGATTTTTCATTGCTTTCCTCCGTACAAGGTCTCTGCTGATGAGTTATGCCTCAAAATGCTTCTGATGTTGAATATTTGCAAGATAAAGGAGTGGCTCTCCCTCTGGCATTTCTATTTGGTAGGCTCCATAGCCAAATTTAGATGTGATCACATAGGGTACCAACCAATTAGGCTTTAAATTTCCTTTCTTCTCATGATTTTGAAGGTTCTTCATGTTATGTTGGAGGACCAAGTCACCAACGTCAAACTCACGGGGTTTGACCTTCTTGTGAAATTTTATGTGCATGCGATTTTTATACATGCGAAGGTGGTTGAGGGAATTGAGGCACCTTTCATCAAGGAGTTGCAACTCTTGCAAATATGCAACTTGATATTCTTCTTTGGACATCAGATTCTTTAAAGATATTCTGAGGGGAGGGATATCGATTTTGATAGGAAGCACAACCTCAATGCCATAAATAAGGGAAAATGGGGTGACTCTAGTAGGGGTACAAATGGATGTACGGTAATCCTAGAGGGTGAGACTCAATTGCAAGTGCCAATCGCGGCCAGATCCATCGACTATTTTTTTGAGGATTTTAAGGATTGTTTTGTTTGGAGCCTCAACTTGACCATTGGCCTTGCGACCAGTTTTAAGAAGAATAAGAGTGGGTAATGCCAAATTTCTTACACATCTCTATGACATCCTTGTTCTTAAAGAGGATCCATTATCTGTTAGGATTTCTTTGGGGATGGCAAAGCAACATATAATGTAGTTTAAAATAAAATTTTAAATATTCTTTCCTGTAGTGTAAGTGAGGGGGATAACTTTTACCCAAAGTACTCAGTGGCGACAATGATGTATTTGTGGTCATTTGAGGAATTAGGAAAAATATATCCAACAAGGTTGAATCTCCAATAGGAAAATGACCAAGGTGTGATGGTGGGTTGGAGATCTTGGGTTGGTGCCCGTATCAAATTTCCATGTTGCTGACATGGAACATACTTCTTCACAAAATGATAGGCATCATGCTCCATTTTTGGCCAATAATATCCAGTATGCAATAGTTTCTTTGCCAAAGTTAGTCCACTTGAGTGGGCTCCATAGATTCCTTGATGTACCTCCTCTAATTTTTTTTGTGCTTCCTCTGAATTCAAACAACTAAGGAGGGTTTTGTCAAAGTGTTTCTAAAATAGGGTATTACCAAAGATTGTATATCGTGAGGTTCTATGGATAAAGGTATTACGTTGGCTAGGCATGAGGGTAAGTGGAGTGGTTCCCTCTTTAAGGTAGGAATAAATTTATTGGTACCAGGGAGAATTAGGATCAACTCTTTCACATACCATCTTGGCCTTCACCTGATCATAGGTAGGGACCAAAAGATTCTCAATGATAAACTCACATTGCAAACTATGTTTAGGCATAGATATCAAAGATTCAATGGTGGTCATGGCATCGACTGCTTTATTATTTGTTCTTGGAATCTTTTTGAAGATAATCTCTATGAAATATTGTTTCAGATCTTTGATAATTTGGTGGTAGGGGAGTATTTTGTTATCCTTCATTTGGTATTCATCATTAACTTGCTTGATAACCAACTAAGAGTCACCGAGGACAAGTAAGATGAAGATTCTCTATTGGATAGCCTGATGAAGTCCTCTCATTGAGGCTTCATATTTTGTAATATTATTTGTGAAAACAAATTGCAAATTGTAGGATTTAGGGATGAGATACCCTTGAAGTGTCATGAACAATATGTCTATCCCCGATCCTTTCTGTGTATAGGACCCATCAAAGTATAGTGTTCATTGCATGCTCGAGGTAACAATCATAATGGACTCATCTGGAAAATCTGTAATTATAAGATGATCCCCTTGAATAAGAGATTCTTCTAATTGATCTATGATCACTTGTCCCTTAATAACTTTATGATCCATGTAAACAATGTCAACTCATTGAGAATAATAACCCATTTAGTAGTGTGTCCAATGAGAGAAGATTTAGATAGCAGATATTTTAGTGGGTCAACCTTTGCAACAAGTTGTATCGTATGGTTAAGCATATAGTGGCACAAATTTTGCATGCAGAAGATAATGACCAAACAAGATTTTTCAATAGTTGAGTAATTTAATTCATATCCCACTAAATTTTTGCTAAGATAATAATTTTTTCGCTCTTTCCTATTATCATGTAGTTGTGCCAAAAGAGCACTAGTGCGACTTTAGTAGCTGATATGTAAAAAATTAAAGGTCATCCTAGAATAGATGAAACTATCACTAGAGGATTAGATAGATACCTTTTTAGTTGTTCAAATTCTTTGTGACACATGTAATCCCACTAAAACTTTACATATTTGTGCAATAGGTTGGAAAAGGGATGTACTTTATCAGCCAACTGTGATATGAATCTCTTGATAGACTAAAGTTTGCCTTGTAAATTGCACAACTATTTTAATGTTCTAGGAGGTGAAATTTCTAAGATGGCTTTCACTTTCTTTGGATCTATTTCTATACCTCTGTGTGGTATAATATAGCCTAAAAATTTGCTAGATTGGACGTCGAAGACACATTTCCTGGGATTGAGCCGAAGCTTGTATTTCTCCAATCTTTCAAAGATTGTTGTGAGGATGGTAATATGTGATTTTTGTGTTTTAGATTTACCCAAAAGGTCATCCACATAATCTTCCATAGTAACATGCAAAAGGTCATGAAAGATTGTGGTCATTGCTCACTGATAGGTTGCTCCTGCATTTTTAAGGCCAAAGGGTGTATCATCTGGTAACAAAACGTACCCCCAGGAGTTGTAAATATAGTTTTGTGTTGATCTTATAGTTCTATTATGATTTTATTATACCCAGAGAAGCCATCCATGAGGGACAACATTTCATATCCAGCAGTCAATTCCACTATGATATCAATATTTGGTAGTAAAAAATCATCCTTAAGACATGCTAAATTAAATTCTCTAAAGTCTATACAAATGCGGATGCCCCTGATAGGATTACCTATTGGTACAATGTTGGAGACCCATTCAAGATAATCAATAGGTCTGACGATACCTGCATCGAGCATTTTCTAAAGTTCTTCTTTGACTAACAAGGCAACTTGTGGATGCATCTTGTGTAACTTTTTCTTAACATGTTTAACCTTTGGATCAATGACAAGATGATGTACAACTACATCTATATCCAATCCAAGAATATCTTTGTAGGTCCAGGAAAAATTGATTTTTGTTTTTTTTTAGAAACTCAGTCATATCCTTTCTTTCTTGTTCACTGAGTGATGCTACAATATATGTGACCTTTGGGTTTTCTTTTGTACCAAGATTGACTACTATTGTATCTTCTATTAGGGTGGAAGATTTATATGACTGCAAAGACATAAATAGATGGTCAACTTCTCCCTCCTCTAGTGCCTCATAGAGGTTTTCACTAGAGGAAACGTCCTTTATTTTATTTTATTTTTATCCGAAGGTACCTCAGAGAGGTTTTCACAAGGACATGTCTTATCATTTTTCTGATTTTTATTTTCTTTTTCATTTTTGTGACTAAGAGTGTTGACCTGGCTATCAAACTAGGCTTTCTCATTATATTAGATTTGATGTTTGTAGTCTCAGAGATTCTTAAGTCCAAAGAGTGCTAATACTGCTTCATCTGAATTGCATATGTCCAAGAATGGTGGTGAATCTTTTTTATCCCAATCAATTAGCTCAAGGATTTTGAGGGGAAGATTAGGGGATTAAAGGTCATATTCTATGATGGCAAGGACATGGGTATAGTCATCAAGGTCATCTTCAATGTATTGGAAAGGTACTTCAAAGAATTCCTCTTCTATTTTTGAATCAGATTCAACTAATCAGTGGTCCTTAGTGAAGTTCATCTTAGTTTGTAAGGATCCCAATCCTTTTCCAAAAGGATAGCCTTTCACTTCAATGAGGTTCCTCCTTCCTATTTAATTTTCTCCAAGACCAGTACCATGATATCCCATACTTTCAACAATGGGAGTGGCTTTCACATATTTATCCTTATGAAAGGTTACTGGTTTCTCTTCTTCTTCCCTGTTAAGCTAGTCTAGGATATCAAATTCCATGTGTTCACCCACTAAGGATCCCCAATGTTCAAAAGTAGTTTTTTTGCATTTCATGGTATCTTTTTCTCTTGAGGGAGTTAATTGTGAAGGTTTTCCATAAGACTTTGGGGACAGGGGGAGTTGTCTAATGCACATAGTGCTTTCAAACTTATATTCTTCCATGCCTTGATATGTGAATGTTACTATCTTTTATGATTTGGGAACCTTTTCTTCTGTGGATTTCTCCTCTGCTTTAGATTTGTCTGAGAGGATCTCAGGTGTCTTTTCAACATCTTCAGATGAAGATTGTTGAATCATAAGCAAGATGGGATTCTCATTTTCAATAGGTTGGCCATATTCATTCAAAGGAAAATAATTTGATTGTTTACCCTCAAATCTTTTACAATATTGAAAGGGCTCAAGATCTCTGGTGATAGTTATTTCTCTTCCATGATGTGGGAACTTTAAACATTGATGATATGTAGAAGGCACACATTTGATAGTGTGTAACCATGGTCATCCCAAGAGTATGTTGTATGGAAAATCAAGGTCAAGAACATAACAAATTGTTTCAATTAGGGTCAGGCCCACTTGTAGAGGGAGTGTTATCAAACCTTTACTCTCCATTTCTCTATCATCATAGGCTTTTTTTGTGATTCTTTTATTTACATCAAGAAGGTCTTTAGAAATACAAATATTTTGGATCATTTTTAATGTACATAAATTGAGACCGGATCCACCATCTATAAGGACTCATTTGATCTTAGTGGAGTGAATTTTTGCTTCAATATGGAGTGATTTATTAAGATGGAGATCTGGGTCACGGAAATCTTTATTAGTAAAGACCAAATGCTCTTGTGTGGCTAAATTTCCAATCATATCTTGGAACTGGGAAGCATTACTATTTTTTAGGAACACCTGATTCATTAAGGGAATTTTCAAGAGCTTCTTTATGGATGGGAGATGTGTGAATAAGCTCAAGGATAGATATTTGTACAAGGGTCTTTCCCAATTGGGCTAGAAAATCATAGCATGAAGGGGGTTAGGTGGATGTGGATGGTGCATCTGGTGGGTTTTCAGAGGTTGATGGATTATTAGCAGCTTGAACAATGACCCTTTCTCTTTGGGTCGTAGCATTGCAATCTGTACCTCTAAGCGTGAAAGGTTCTGCACCCTTGAGTGTCACAGAATTTACATGGTTTTCAGATTCTTCAATACATCAATAGAGAGCATCAAAACCAAATATATCATTCTCTTCTAGACTTCCACATGTATGATCTTCACCTATGAAAATGTTTCTGGAATAGTTATATGGAATGGCTTTGGATGGATTGCCTGGTTGTGATTTAGAAAGGGCTCATGATAAGCCTTTAGTTTTGCATTTGATGATGATGGAGTTTGTCCCCAACCTCAATCTTTCCATCATCTATGAGGTCTTGGAAAAAATGTCTCAATTTAATACATTTCTTGGTGTTATTCCCTTTGATGCGATGGTATTCGCAATATTCATTATGTTTATACCAAGTGGGGTTAGGTTGATTTTCATCAAATGGATGAGTATTAGGATATACCATCATCCTTTGATCAACTAATTGTTTAAAGACCACATCAAGTGATTCTGCAAGAGAATTAAATTGTTGAAGTTGTCTTGAACCAACATTGTTGTTGTTATAACTTTTTCTTTTGTTGTTGTTGTTATTGCGAGGAAATAAATAGGATTGATTGTGGGGTTATTGTTGAGATTATTTTTGTTGTGATGAATTATTCTGATATTGTTGTTTTTCTTGCAATTGTTGTGATTATTTTGATTTCCCTAATTAGATGAATGGATGTTTTGGACATGTTTGGCATATGTCACTCCAACATTGATGACCCCTTTGTTTTTGCTCCAGAATTTAGGTTTGCCATTGTTATAAGAAGGGGTATAATGTTCAATGGAACCTTTTTTGCAAAATTTCATCCTTAATGTTCTCCTGTTTCTTAACAAGAGATTCAAAAGTGTTAGGAGAATGTATTTTCACTTGGAATGACATTTCAGGTACCAATTTTCTAGTGAAGATATCAATAAGGTGATGATTGTGTATTTTCCAAGGCATTTGATTTGCAAGGTGTCTCCATCTTCATAGAAAGTTGGAAAAGGTTTCTCTGTTATTTTTCTTGGTGTTGCACTAATCACTTAATGATTCTTGATGTTCAATAATGTAGTATTCAACAACAAATTTATCTACGAGGTCAGAGAAGGTAGATATGGATCCATGAGGGAGGGCCATGAACCACTCAAGAGAAGAGCTTCCAAGACTCCTAGTGAAGAGTCTCTTTAGGTAATTCTCATTGTAGGCGACCTCTTGGCATGCAACACAAAATTCTTTGAGATGTTGGATCAAACATGTCTCCCCCTTGTATTTCTCAAATTTAGAGATCTCAAAGTTTAAAGGAAACGGTTGCATGGTGATTGACTTGTCAAACGGGTAAGGGCATATCTCATCAAAGGAGAATTTCTTCTCCCCCCCATTTTGCATGTTGTGTACAAGGTTATTAAGCTCATTGACTTGTTGAGATAAATTGGGAGCATTGTTATGAGTGATCTACAATCCAAAAGATTGTCCACCTCCTAATTGTGAGGCCGAAAAGCCTATTGATGTCATGCTAACAGTAGGAGGAGGTGTATAATTATAAGCTTGAGACATTTTTGAGTGGATGTCTTCATGGAAGATGAAGGAAATGTGAATTGTGATGATGAGACCAAAGAGATAGATGTTTTATTTATATTTAAGACACTATCATCTATGTCATTGGATGTGTTTGTTGTCGTATGAGTGTTGTTATGTGAAGTTGTGTTGGAAAAAATACTAAGGATCTGCTAAAGTTGTTCATTTGTCAACTAAAATAGTGGTTGTGAAGTTAATTTGGTAATCAGTGTATAAGGCCCACTATAAGTGGCCTTGCCTCATTCTTATGATGATGTTTCATTAGAGGCTGAGGTTGTGGTCATGTTTGCATCAGTTGTAGCCTTGATGATATTGCTGACAAGAAGGGATTCATCAAAATCGGCGGGTACTATGGTACCACTCTTGATAAGGTTTAGGAAGATTTCCCCACTATTTTGGTTAATGGACTTTTCAACCATTTCTAGATTGTATGGATCAGTAAGGAAATCATTCACCTGAGTAGGTCCTTCATCTTGATCGACCAATTCATTTTCTTCAGGGGCATTGGTGATGTCTTCAACATGTGCTACATGACCCTTAAAGAATGAATGAGAAAAAGGATTCTCATCATCATGGTTGGTATTTTTTTGCGTGCACCTCATGTTTTTAGCTTGGGATCGATTAACAACCATACAACGGTGATCTCTAAAAGATTAAAGATGAAAGATGAAGTCTTAGAAATGAGGTGTACAAAATATTTGACATAGGTGAAGGATGAACTTAGGAGAAAATATTTGGACTTTATTTGATATGATTTTATTGGATTTGGACTGATTATATTAGGTTGGATTGATTTGATTGGATCTAATTTGATGTGATTGAGATTGATGTATTTGGATTTAAAGGTTTTGAGATAAAACCTAGGTGAGACAAGACCTTATTATGATGCAAAAATGAAGGATTAATTTGGATGGATAATATCTTCTTCTACTTGGAGATAGACTTATGATCCCAAGAAAAATAGGATAAGACTAAGGGAATTAACTACTTGAGAAAGACTAATCTTATGCAAGAAATAATTTGATTAGATGTGTTTGCTAGAAGTGGAGGTATATGTGAAACTTTTGATTTTTCTCTGAGGATCAAGGTGAAAGAAATGATAATTTTGGTGGGAGAAAGGGAGATGAAGGATTGGTTTTGATATGATTGTAGATTCAAAGGTCAACAATGAGGCTCATTTAGTCATATCTCTCAAAATGAACAAAGACATGATTCAAATGAATTTGGCCAATGTCCATGATATGGGAAATCTTGTTGTTAAAGATGATGACATCAAATTTCTCAATGTCCTTAATTTATTGTTGAATCAATTTGATTATATGTTGGTTTTCTTTGGATTTAATATTAGTTGATTTCTTCTCTATAGACATGGGGAACTGGGATTTTTACTTTCTTATGCTTTCCTAAACTGATCATGTCCCAGAGAGAAAAAAGTTGTTTTTAATTGAGCAAACAAATGTTCTATGACAAATAATTTTGTGGGCCTCTTGAAAACTAGGTTTTTTATGTTTTGATAAGGTCTAATTGTTCTTTGTTTTTAAACGGAGATGAAAATTCTTAGATGCAGATGACAATCTATAGAGATAAAAATCTTAGTTCGAAGATGATAGTTTAAGTTTAGAGAGCTCTTTGACTGATTTTGACTTATTTATTCAATTGGACTAGTCTGATATGATTCCAGGTCAATTTGTTCAATGAAAAGAGTTGGTTTTCAATCATTCAATGGAAGTGACCACACTAAGTTTACCACAAACAAAGGAAAACAATCATATGTCTAAAAATAGTCCTGCAAGGGGCAAAGCAACCTTGCATAATCCAAACAGTAGTGATAGTGAAGTTGATATCAATAATGTATCTTCGAGATGTGTATGTTCAAGTGATTTTTTCAAATCACTTTGAGTTTTCACGTGGCCTATCACAACGAAGACAATCAAGTAGTTCCTACCCTAAATAATTGGCTTAGTCCTCAAAACCTTTTCCCACATCTTGATATCCCTTCATCTCACACAACCTTGTCACCCCCTAAAGGGTGTCTTTGTTTTTTTCCTTTGTGAGAGCTATGCAAAATACGATCAAGGGAGACTGTGCAATTAGACCTCCAATGTCATATTATCCACTTTAAAATACTCAAGGGGATACACATGGTGAGTGTATTATTAAGTAGATATTCTTCCCTCTCCTTGCACAAAGATAATGATACTTTTAGAGATGAACCAGGTGACTTCTACTCTAGGGTGTCTAGTAAGTGCATCCATTCAAAGCCATCTTATAAATCTTACAAGGAAACATGGTAGTGCAAGCGCTATTTAGATCTTATAGATCCCAACAAATACCAAGAAAAAGATACCTTTTCCCTCCAAGACATTAATCTCAAGGAGGTATTATTTATAGTGGGTGGAAGAGATTTTCTTTAGTTTGTTCCTACTTGGGTCATTCTCGCGAGATTTTTCCCTTAATGATAGGCCCTTTAAAGGATGAACATGAAGATAAAATGGATAACAAGTAGAGGTCTAGATTTATGATTTTCCTCAAGGGAAAAGAGAATACTCTCCTACTCCATTTGCTTCTCCCAAACATGAAAGAGACACATTCATTCCCGAGGTTCCTTTCTAAGTGAAATATTAAATGAGTATAGGTTTTTGATTGTCTTGTAAAGATAAGAGCATACTCCCCTATCACTTAAAAAACCACTACAAGTGAATCTTATTAAGATACCAAAGAAATCAACTTAATGAAGAAGCAATGTTTATTCGTATCTCCTAGGCAACCTACAAAAGCACTATGTGATTAGTCTAATGTTTCAAAGTCTTATACTAACATCCTGCAAGACCAACTATTAGTATTTTAATGTTTCAGCCTTCATTACATGTCTTTCAATACAAAATGTTCATAGTTTTTTAAAATCAATCAGATAAATTAGTAACATGAAATCTTGCATGAAACTAAAAAAATTGAATGACAGGGCGCAGACGATAATGCCAAGTCACAAACGCTAATCTGTGCAGATGTCATTCAAACTACGTAGATGACAGTCAACCAAAAAAATAAAAAAAAGGTAAGAAATGTATACCTAACACGTGTTCATTTTGTACTTGCATAGATTTCAAGAAACACATACGATTGTCAACCTGTGCATACAAAAATTTGTAAAAAGCAGAGTTAGTCAACTGTGATTTTATTTTTTTTTAAAAATTTGACAGCATATAACCCTGTACAAGTAGCTATCAGAAATAATCTCGAGAGCTAAAATAGTCAAATATCATAGAAAATAATGTTAAAACATTAAAACACGGGTTTTTTTATCAGAGCGCAGATGATAGTCTACTACCGCAGATGCCAGTCTGTGTAGACAACAGTTCCAGTTTGCAAATGCCTCTGCGTAAATCATAGATGACAATACATGAATGGGTATGGAAAATGATAGAAATTTTCAAAAAAATTAAAATTTTTAGGGACGTGAGTCCTACTGGGCATGCCAAAATGTATGCGGTTGAAACCTACCTATGTGGAACAAGCTCAAACATGAAAAGGTTAGAGATAAAAGAGCATACAAATTACATTAACATGTCTAAAAACTTAGTTCCTACACAAATATTCTTCCACAACCTCCGATGAGATGAAACAAGTGCCCCCAAGACTTATTTGATTTTCTCTTAGAAATTTTGTGGGTGTGCTCTCCCAACACAATATTCAAATCCCACATGATTAATAATGATGAGTGATCTTAAATGCAAACTAAATGAAGTAGGATTGAATAAACTCAAGGAATACCTATGTAGAACTAGCCTCAAGCATTAAATGCAAATGCAAAGAGTGGATAAGAAACTAATGCAAGATTCTAATGAGTAGTAAATGCAAACTAAGAGCTACAAATAAAATGCATCTACCATATTGAATGCAAAAAAATATTGAAATTGGCTTCTATTGGATTTTTTGACATTCATTTTTTTTTCATTTATGTCAACACATGTTCTATTGAAGTCTTAGTTAGACTAGTTGTCTCGGGCACAGGAAAGACTGGCAGTCTTGTACAGACACTGTATGAACTCTCAAAGGATTTGAGCACAAATATATATTAAGGGACAACCTAGGATCTTATATCTAAGGTCGCATGAGTTTATGTTTCTATTTTTTTGAGTTACAGCGGTTTTGGTGAAGATTGTTTGCATAACACTGACAAAGAATTATGGTAGTGTTAGCCTCTGAGTTTTGTGGATAGCATGGATGTGAGCATGTGTCATGATATGTGAGATTGGGGAATGTCAGGAGACATATTGAGGAATTTTTTTTTTTAATTCTTGAGTCACAGGACTCCTGGTGACATTAGTTGTGGCGTGTGTTCTAGAGAAGAGCTATTTGGGGCTGACATCAGAGATGTAGCATGTATTAAAAATAGCGAGCATGGATTATGGGTCTTGGATTATATTTGATGATTTTTAATTGATGTTTACTTGTTCAAGGTACCGCATGTATCTTAGCAAGGGGTTATGTAATTGTTTGTGCATTGGGAAAGTCTTAATTGGCCAACCTAATTGCTTATTGTAAACTTGTATAAAGGAGGGTTGTTTTCTTGATAAAGAAAAAGGGGAATGTAGTGTGGAAGCTGCGAGTTTGTATTTGAGAAGTATGTTGGATGTAGAACAGAGAAAATGATTGATGAACTTCATTGGAATTGTTTAAGAAAAGCTAGTTGCTATCAGTCAGTTTATGGATATTATATCTTTGTATATCTGTATCTTGGACAGTGAGTCCTGAAGGTGGATTTAACCTTCTTATGACAGTGAGCCTGTTGTTTCTCTTGACTCCTAACAGGGTTTATCTTTTAACAAGGATTGTGTATGGTATGAAATAATAAGCTCCTAACAGGGCTAAAATCTCATAATAGGGAGACTATACTTTGAATGAATTATTTGTGGGTGTTAATTCCCATCGGGGTTTTTCCCTTAACAGGGTTTCCTCAACAATAATTGGTTGGGTTATGGTGTTGTTATTATTGTGTTCAATATTGCATTTATCATTTGTTTAATAAATTAAAAATTTAATGGCATACAACTGATCCCCCCCTCCTCAATTGTATTGGTGATCTATTATTGCTAACAATTGGTATCAGGGCTTCTAGTCCTTTGAGAGAAAGCTTAACAACTTGAGGTGATCCTGAAGATAGCATTCTATAGGAAGGAAAGACCAAAGTTTGATCCTAAAAAATTTTGACAGTTGGAAGAACAAGATGAGAACTCATCTGTTGTGTTTGGGAATTGACTACTAGGTGATTAAAAAGAAAGATGAGTAGGTAAAGTCTAAAGATGAATTAGATAAAGCTACTAATGATGAAAAGAAGTTGTTTTCTTGTAACATGGTTTCAAAAGAAGCATTGATTAGTGTGCTCTCTAAAGGTGAATTCATAGAGGTTAAATATTTGGATTCTGCACATATAATTTGGTCAAGATTAGAGGCACTATATGAAGGAGATAAGTTTACTAAGTAGGAAAAATTGCATAACTCAAAGAAAAAGATGGAAATCCTAAAAATGAGAGATGATGAGAATGTTAGAGCATATGTATAGAGGGTTACTCAAGTTTTTATAGGTATTAGAAACTCTAGAGGCACCTATAGTGAAGAAGAAGTGATCACAAAGATTCTTAGATATTTGACACCTGTTTACAAAACTAAAGTGCAAGCAATAGAAGAGATCATACCTTTGACGGTGAACTTCAACAGAGAGATGTTTATTGTGAAGTTAACTACCTTTCATGTCGTAGAGCTGGGAGATTCATTACCTAAGGTTGAATCAACATTTAAGGTGATTGTGCATAATGACAAAAAGACTTTTTTAGGTCTTACAAGCACTAGTAGAAGTGACTTGCGTGAAGAGATTGGTGAATATGATGATGATTTGGAAAAGATACAAGAAGAAGAGAGGAAGTTAGATGAAATTGTGTCCCTGGTCACAAGAAGAGAAAAGAGAGGTAAGGGTAAGTTTAAAGGAAAGTTACCTCTAAAATGTTTTTCATGCAATAAGATAGGTCGTTTTGCATCTAGATGTCCTACAAGGGTTCCTATACATGAATCTAAGTTTCATATACCTAATTACTCCAAGGATAAGGAATTTTACTATGCTATTGAAGGTGTGTCTGATGATGATGTTGTGGATTATGATAAAATTGGATTTATTGATATTAAATATGATGAACCCATTCATGAAGAGAAAGCCCTAGTTTCACATGTTGAAAAGAAATCTGAATGGATCAAAGACAGTGTTTGTTCACATCATATGACTGGTGATAGAAATAAATTTGTTCAACTAACTAAATATGATGGTGGTGTAGTTAGATTTGGTGACAATACTTTTAAGTTTATCATTGGATTGTGATTGATTTCTCTTAATGGTAAAACTAATACTGATGATGTATTGCTTGTTGATGGAATTAGGCATAACTTGTTGAGTGTTGGACAGCTTGTACACAAGGGTTATCATTTGAATTTTAATGATGGGAAATGTTATATCAGTGTCAGACAGGAGATTTGATTGCATCAGGTACTAAGTCAAGAGGTAATGTATTTGAGCTAAATACTGCAGAAGCTTCGTATTTTGTTGTGAAGGTTGATGAGAGTTGTTTATGGTATAAAAGATTATGTCATATAAATTTTGATAACATTGTGAAAACAAGTATGTCAAATGTTTTTAGAGATCTACCAAAGATTATGAAACCTTCTAATACTATGTGTAGAGAGTGTGTGATGGGGAAACAGACTAGAAGCAATTTTCAAAGAAAATCTTACTCAGCAAAAGGGAAGTTGGATCTAGTGCATACATATCTGTGTGGTCCTACAAGAACAAGATCTTACTATGGTGAAAGGTATTTCATACTTTTTGTTGATGACTTTTCTAAGATGATGTGGATTGCATTTCTTAGAGAGAAATCTGAGGCTTTTGATAAATTTAATATTTTCAAAGAAAAAGTTGAGAATGAATCAGGTTTGAAGATAAAATGTTTAAGATCAGATAGAGGTGGAGAGTTTACTTCAGCTATGTTCAATACCTACCACAAAGAGCATGGAATATACAGACAAACATTAGCTCCCAACACACCACAATGGAATGGGATTGCAGAGTGAAGAAATAGAAGTATATTAGATTAAGCCAGAACTATGTTGCTTGAAGGAAATGTGTCACATGTTCATTGGAGAGAAGCTATTGATACTAGAGTTTACACTTTGAACAAAATTCAAATTAAAGAAGGTACTAATAAGACTCCTTATAAACTATGGTTTAATCATGATCCTACTATGAAATATTTCATAATATTTGGTAGTAAATGCTATATCAAAAGGGATGATGAGATAGGAAAGTTTGATTCTAGAAGTGATGAAGGAATCTTCCTTGGTTATTTAACTAAGAGTAAAGCTTATAAATATTTCAATCTAAGATTAAGGAAAATAATTGAAAGTGCTAATGTAAGGATTGATTAGAAGTTTTAGATTCAGGAAAGAACATATGACTATAGTCTGGCTTCAGAGAACCGGGAGGATACTAAAAATCAAGAGGCACCTTTTGAGGTTGATCATGAGATTGAGGTATGTCTGAATGATTCAAATGATTCTACTAAAATTCCAAAGACACCAAGGTATGTTAAGAAAAACCATCCTGAAAATCAAATTATTGGCAATGCAAATATAGGCATGATGATAAGATCCAGATTAAGAAATGAGATTCGTGTGATTTCTCAAGTAGAACCAAAAATTACTAATGAGGCATGTATCCAGATGAATCTTGGACAAAACCAATGCACGAAGAATTGGAATAGATTAAGAAAAACAACACTTGGGAACTAGTTCCTAGACCTAACGAAAAGAATGTTATAGGGACTAAATGATTTTTTATAAACAAAATGAACGAAGAAGGAATGGTTGTAAGGAATAAGGAAAGACTGGTTTGTAAAGGCTAGTCACAACAAGAAGGCATAGACTTTGAAGAAACATTTTCTCATGTTGCTAGGCTTGAGGCAGTGAGATTATTTCTTGCTTATGCCGCACACAAGGACTTTAAGGTGTATTAGATGGATGTGAAGACTGCATTTCTGAATGGAGATTTAGAGGAAGAAGTATATATTGAGCAACTTGATGGATTCTCTTTTAAAGATTATGAGGACGTGGTTTTTAAATTGAAGAAGGCTTTGTATGGACTGAAACAAGAACCTAGAGCATGGTATGCTAGATTGGACAGGTATTTACTTTGTCTTGGTTTTAGAAAAGGTAATGCAGACAGTAATTTGTATTTAAAAACTAGTGAAGATGGAATCTTAATAGTTGAAGTTTTTGTAGATGATATCATTTTTTGAGGTAATCATGAAATGAGTAAGAAATTATCCAAGGAAATGGAAAGTGAATTTTAGATGTCGGTGATTAGTGAAATGAAATTTTTTATTGGGTTGCAAATTAATCAGAACAAGAATGGTATTTTTATTTCTCAAATCAGGTATCTAAAGGAAATGTTGAAAAAGTTTGGAATGTAAGAGTGTAAACCTATTGGAACACCTATGGTTAGTGGTTACGAGCTTACTAATACTAATGAATCTCAGAGTGTTTTTTAGAAAAAGTACATATCCATGATTAGAGGCTTACAATATCTAACTCACACTAGATTATATATTGCTAATGCAGATGGAATTGTGGCAAGATATCAAGTAGATCCTAAAGAGACTCATCTTGATATAGTAAAGAGAATATTCATATATTTGAAAGGAACGCATGAATATGGTTTATGGTATGAAAAATCTAATGATTTTGTTTTGCATGCTTATACTGATGTTGATTGGGTAGGAAGTTTGATGACAGAAAGAGCATAAGTGATGTTGGAATTATATTGAGATAATGTACTGAGAGGGGAGGGGTGAATCAGTACCTCTAAAACTTTTCTTGGTTATCCCATTAACCCTTAATCATCAGTTTGTAAATTATCTTATCTAACTATTCATCTTTCTTTATGTATATGCAATCAAATCATAAATTCTTTAGTATGTAACCATAATAGAAACATTCATGAAAATAGATAACACATGACACAAGATATGATATCACAGAAAACTCCTGTTAGAAAGTAAAAACTATGGTGGGGATTGTTACCCACAAGACTTCACTATTTGCAGATAAGAAGGGGCCGGTTAAGGCTTACAATTGGTCACTTTTGATGACCTACCCTGTTAGGAGTATTATAGTGGAGACTTGTTAAGATCTACTTTTTTTGAAGCTTTAGCAACACTGTTAAGTGTGCACTCTATTAAGATATTTGAAAAGAACTATTAAGTCCACCTTCTACAAAAGGATTTTAGATGTGATGCACTTGTTAGAATGAAACTACATAAGTCTTTGATCTAATGATGTATGCAATCTTCAACTGCTGATAACAAATACAATTAAGCTTCATATATATAAGTAATCATCCTTCCATGATTGACTAATACCTTTATCTTCTCGTCGATAGCCTCTGTGTGTTCTTGATAACTGATGTGATTTGTTTCTAAACTTTGCATGAATTCTGCCTTCTGCTCCTTAGATGCTCTTCATGGCTATCAACAATAATGAATTCATAACTCACAATTGAGTTTGAACATCTATTTATACTAAATTAGGCTCAATTCTTGATTCATGCATCGCAAGTTAACTCTAGATCCA
>MU226601.1:887446-913360 GCA_018584345.1 Thuja plicata
CTTTATGTATATGCAATCATATCATAAATTCTTTAGTATGTAACCATAATAGAAACATTCATGAAAATAGATAACACATGACACAAGATATGATATCGCAGAAAACTCCTGTTAGGAAGTAAAAACTATGGTGGGGATTATTACCCACAAGACTTCACTATCTGCAGATAAGAAGGGGCCGGTTAAGGCTTACAATTGGTCACTTCTGATGAACTACCCTGTTAGGAGTATTACAGTGGAGACCTGTTAAGATCTACTTCATTTGAAGCTTTAGCAACACTGTTATGTGTGCACTCTGCTAAGAGATTTGAAAAGAACTGTTAAGTCCACCTTCTACAAAAGGATTTTAGATGTGATGCACTTGTTAGAATGCAACTACATGATTCTTTGATCTGATGATGTATGCAATCTTCAACAGCTGATAACAAATCCAATTAAGCTTCATATATATAAGTAATCATCCTTCCATGATTGAATAATACCTTTATCTTCTTGTCGGTAGCCTCTGTGTGTTCTTGATAACTGATGTGATCTATTTCTAAACTTTGCATGAATTCTGCCTTCTGCTCCTTAGATGCTATTCCTAGCTATCAACAATAATGAATTCATAACTCACAATTGAGTTTGAACATCTATTTATACTAAATTAGGCTCAATTCTTGATTCATGCATCGCAAGTTAACTCTAGATCCAAGGTTTACAACTTGACCTTGATCTTTAGTTAGATATGTTTTAGATCCATTAGGATGCATTAAAACATTTACATAAATCTTGCTTGACCCTCAAGTTATGATTTAAAACAAATAAAAACTCTATAAATAGAATTACATTGCTTTATCCATTGTGTAAAAATTAGATCCACAATTTGTGGGTTCTCTAACTGACTGTCGGTTCTAACAATCAATTTTCTTGGTCATCGGTGTTCCTTTCTTGAACTTGTCATTGAGTATGCCTTTTCTATTCCTGTCAGGTTTGTTCTAAAAACTATGTCATTGGTGATGCTTGTATTCGCCGGTGATGCTTGAAGTTCTGTCGGGTATGCTCGCTGTTCGCCGATAATGCTTGAAGTCTGTCGGTGATCTTTGTAGTCTGTCGGTGATCTCTGTAGTCTGCAGGTGATCTCTGTCAATGTTTTCCACTAAGTGTACTAATGGAAAAATAATGTCATCAAGTGATGGTACATTTTTTATTGGGAAAAGGTTGGTTTCCTGGTTAAGTAAGAAGAAGGATTGTATAGCTCAGTCTACTACTGAATCAGATTATGTTGTTGCTGATATAAATTACACACATTGTTTGGATGAAATAGATGTTGAAGGACATTGGGATAAATTTTGAAGAGCTAGTGGTTATTCATTATGATAACACTAGCATAGTGAATATGTCAAAGAATCCAGTTATGCATTAAAAGACTAAACATATATCAATCAAGTATCATTTATTGAGAGACAAGGTTGCAGAGAAGGAGATTAGATTAGAGTATATCAACACAAAGGAACAAATAACATATATATTTACAAAAGCTTTGTGAAAGGATGTCTTTGAGTATCTCAAAGGTATGCTCGAGGTGAGATACCCTTCTTGCAAGAGCTAATTGATGCAAGAATGCACCAGTCCAGTGGATTTCAAAGCTATATCATTTACTGGACTTGATGTTTGGATCCACTCCTCGGGGGGAGTGATCACAAGAACAAAATAGAACACATTTGGGTGTTTAAGCACCTGGTTGTTGCGGGCATGAAGATTTAAAATAGCTACACATTGCAGAGGTGATATGGTTAGAGATAGAGTAATGGCACCCTTTTCTATTGATGTCAAAGGGGGAGAGATTCAATGGAAAATCCCTACTATTTTAGGGAGAGCTGTGAAGAGGATATTGAGAAGATTGTATTCAGATGGGTACTTTTGGATTGATGGATTTTCTCATGTGTTGTCATCAATGAAAAAGGGGGAGATTGTTGAAATTTTCTTCTGTTGGAGTTGTTGGCATTCATGTTTTGTCATTGATGTCAACACATGTTTTGTCAAAGTCTTAGTCAGACTGGTTGTCTCATGCACAAGCAAGACTGAAAGTCGTACAGACATTGTACGGACTCTTAGATGATGCGAGAACATATATATATATATATATATATATATATATATATATATATATAAAGGGACAAGATAGGATATTATATCTAAGGTCGCATGAGTTTATCTTTCTGTTTGTTTGAGTTACAACGGTTTTGGTGAAGATTGTTTGCAGAACAATGACAGAGAATTATGGCAGTGTTAGTCTCTAAGTTTTGTGGATAGCATGGATGTGAGAATGTGTCATGATATGCGAGCTTGGAGAATGTCAGGAGACATATTGAGGAATTTTTGTTGTGATTCTTGGGTCGCAAGAATCTTGGTGACATCAGTTGTGGCGTGTGTTCTGGAGCGTGTATTATGGAGAAGACATATTTGGGGTCGAATTCAGAGATGTAGCATGTATTATGTATGTATAGCGAGCGTGGATTACAGGTCTTGGATTATATTTGATCATTTTTTATTGGTGTTTACTTGTTCAAGGTACTATGTGTATCTTAGCAAGGGGTTATGTAATTGTTTGTGCATTGGGGAAGTCTTAATTGGCCAACCTAATTGCTTATTGTAAACTTGAATAAAGGAGAGTTGTTTTCTTGATAAAGAAAAAGGGGTATGTAGTGTGGAAGCTACGAGCTTGTATTTGAGAGGTCTATTGGATGTAGACTAAAGATGGTGATTGATGAACTTCATTGGAACTGTTTAAGCAAAGCTAGTTGCTATCAGTCATCTCATTGGATATTATACCTTTGTATATCTATATCTCGGATAGTGAGTCTTGAAGGTGGATTTAACCTTCTTTAGGTAGTGAGTCTGGGCAGTGAGCCTATTGTTTCTCTTGATTCCTAACAGGGTTTGTCCTTTAATAGGGATTGTGTACTGTATGTAATAATCAGGTCCTAAAAGGGCTAAAATCTCTTAACAGGGATACTATACTTTCAGTGCATTATTTGTGGGTCCTGATTCCCACAGGGTTTTTTTTTTTCCCTTAACAGTGTTTCCTCGACAACAATTGGCAATGTTATGGTGTTGTTATTATTGTGTTTAATATTGCATTTATCATTTGGTTTATAAAGTAAAAAATTTATGGCATACAACTAGTTCCCCCCCTCCTTAGTTGTATTGGTGATCTATTATTTCTAACAACAACTGTGTGTGTATTTTGTGGTTCCTGCAAGCTGCAACACAACACTTCAATAAGTCATTACATTAGTGCAAAACAAAGAATAAGCCATCATATAAAACACTAAAATTGACTTATTGCTTCCTATCTAAGAGGAGTGTGAAGAATTCTATAATTGCCCTAAGATTATGCATTAACCAGTGACATATACAACTTAGAATGAAAGATTCAAAGAAACTGGCCTAAATGCTCAAGAAATGGTTCATTTTAACTTTCAATTTGAAGATTATAACAATACAATCAATATTTACTCTAAAATGCATAAAGACTTCTAAGAATACTAGCAGCATAAGTTTACTTCTAAAATTAGGGGCAACATAAGGATGCTTTCAACAATTAAGAATTAGGGGCCCATTGAGCTTAAAATTCATTCTATTTATAGAAGAATTAGATGAATGAGAGGTTAGGATTGAAAGTGGAAGAGAGGTGGAGATTGAATCTTTGGTGATCCATGCGAGGTGATCCAAGTCATTTCACTCCCATTGGTTGGGGAATTGACTTGCCCTTTTGTAAATGGAAATGTAATTTGGGGATTTATTTAATTCCCTTTTATTAATTACTTTAGCCATGTTTAGAATTGTTTTAATTGAATTGAATTGTTTTTTATTTAATTCAATTGTTTTTTATTTAATAGATTTAATTGGATAAGGCAATTAATTTGATTTAGTGATTAAAACCACTTAGGGGATTAAATTTGATTTAATGAATTATGCCAATAAATTGAAGAATTGTCTTGACATAATTAGGGGTATGATCAGACTTAGGGAAAATAGGGTCTATGGTCACATCAGACCAAATTAGGGTGGTTACAACAACTACCAAACATGTTAGTAATAAATCTCTATGAATGCAAAATAGCTCTAAATGTTCCAAGAACAAAAAGACATAATAATTCTAGTATGCAAAAATGAGGGATGGATTACTCTTGGCAAGGCTCCTATTTATAGGATTTTGGAGGAATTCGATGATGTGGCATCCACATAGGTGTCACATGAAAGAAACATAAGCCATGCAAGAGTCCAAGGTTTCCCACACATGTGTGAGCAACTTGGAATGTGATGGGTTAATGTGTACTTCAAGTACACATGTAAGAGATTTTGTCATAGACGTGTAAGAAAAAGTCATAAATTTGGTCCAATAAACACTTTAGGAAAGTGTAAGAAGTTGTCATCAAGGTTGTAAGGAACTTTGTTTGGGAATTTTAGGAAATCTTTGAAAAGGTAAGTTTTAGAAATATTCTCACACATGTGTGAGCAAATAATTAGCACTAATAGGTGTAGGAATCTAAAAACTAGCCTAATTAACCTTAGTTAATTAGGGAATAGGTTTATTTGGTTGAGAGTGATGTGGGTAGGGTAGGATCTAGGTCTAGATTAAGATTAAATAAGATTTAACTTAATCATGGTTTAGAAGAATAAGTCATGTGATGTGAGGGATTAAATAAATATAATTTATTTTACAAGGGACTATGAAGGTAAAATATATTAAATTAAATTAAATACATTAAAAATAACTATTTTATTAAATTTAAATACCTAGTAAATGTATTTATTTAATTAAAGAAATAGATGAAAGTAGAATTAGTAATCAATTATTTAAGATTGATTATAATGTCATTAAAGAGTATTTTTTAAATACAATTTAATTAATTTAAGAGGACAATTTTAGGACAATTTTGCACCCACCTTGGTATATTTTCTATAACAGGACCTCATATAACACTTAACAAACACTTAAATTAAAATATGGGTCCTACATCTCAGTCTTATTTAAAACCAAGGTAAGCCCTTATTTATAAGTGTGCTCCTCTATTTTTCCTCTAATCCCATAATTCATTTCATCACCTATGTCCTATATCAATATTTGTGGCCTTTAGTTTTATCCTGGCCTTAGAACTGTTGTACCTGATAATCCCACATCTACCCTATCATCCTGACACCCCATTCAAATTTTAGCTTAAAACCTCAGGAATGTAACAACCAAGGCATTATGTTCCCAAGAACATAACGACCGAGGCATTATGTTCCCAGAAACATAACGAATGAGGCATTATATTCCCAAAAACATAATGACTGAGGTATTATGTTCCCAGGAACATAATTACTGAGGTATTATGTTCCCAGGAACATAATGGATAAGACATTATGTTCCTGTTTGTTTTGGCTCAAATTTATCTTGGAGCCCTATGTTGGGGTTTTGGTGGAAAATTAGGTCTTGTGGTCGGCCTGCCTGAGTTTTAATCCCCAAAATATTGTGAGAGGTATATAAACACCCTATCTCTCCTCATTTTGGAAACCATTATCAAGCATTCATATTCATTATTGAGCATTCAAAATCAAGTTATCAAGTGCAAGGAAGCAAATCAAGTTCAAGAGCCATCAATCTATCTAGTCCAAGCATTCAAGATCTGGCATTCTTATCAAGCATTCAAGGTTTTCTTCTCCATAGACATGGATTATTTCCCTCATTCAAGGCCAAGAAAAGGATTTTTCTATCAAGGAAGGAGATACAAATTCATCTACATCCATTCAAGTCTTTCTCTCTCTCAATCAAACATTGTGGTGAATTACAAAATCCACTACATAAGGTTTTGTCTTTTATGATTTCATTTTGTGTTTTTGTGTTAATTCAAATCTATTGCATCAACATATTTGATCACATTCAAAGAAGCATTTGTGTTTCCAAGATATGATATACTTCATTTCTCAGATCTAGCCTCTACTACATAACAACACACTTTCCTTTATTTTATTTCATTTCATGGTTGACTCCTAAACAAGGGTTTGACTGAGTAAAACCCCTTTATTCAACTGTCTTCCCCATTTTTCTATGTGTGGGAACATGTTACGAAGATATCAGTACTTTTTTGGGCAGGTTGGGAACTATCAGAGTATCCTTGAAAGTTTCATTAAAAAACCCAGGGAATAGAATGACTCGGGTGTTTTGTTCCTAGGTACAAAATGACTCGGGCATTCTATTTCTCCTAGAATCAACTAAAATCTAGTTTACAGACAAGTTACAATCTTCAAGTTCTAGATTAATAGTTACAAGTATTTTTGGGATTATGTCTATTGTAAATTTAGATATGAAGAAACATGTATCCTATCTCAATTTTAGGTACAAATAAATCCTCCCTACTTTGGATTTCTTATCTCATTATCTCTCCACATTTTAATTTTACATATTTAGTGAAGGATAAATGTCCCATTCAGTGCATAGGACCTTCCCTTTCCTATTGGGACATCTTCCTTCCGAATGTGCAATTTTGAAAATGAGAAGTGACCTACCCCTTTGCATTGCTTCCCTTTTCCTATTGTACAAATGTATTGGTGGTGTATAATTGATTAATTATTGGTAGTTGTTGGTAGTTGCACGTATCTTCATGGTTTGGAGATCTTGGTTTCACTTGATGTTACTGATGTATCAATTGTGTGTGTAGACCTATAGGATCTTTATTTATGAGATGGTTATCACAATGCTATGTGTGACTCAGTATTACGGTTCAATAGGAGTTGTTGGTAGTCATGTGTATTCACTATTAGCTGGTGGATGATCTTCTTTAGTGATGTAGATGTTGGAGGATGCCTTAACTCATGTTGTTGTAGAAGGGCATTTCAAATTTGCTATTTAACTACTGGATATGGTTATCTTCATGGCGATTGAAGATGTTGACATCTTGGAGGACTCATAGAGTCTTTGGTTGAGGTGTGATTTTATGCTTTCACTTGACATATTATCATTATTTAATATGATGATTTATTATTATGTCATGATACACTCTTGATTGCATGCTTAGAGTTTTGGAATGATATGGTTATTTGATATGTTCATATGGAGCATGTTATCTTCTAGGAGTAGATTGTTAGATCATGGTGTCATTTTTGTGTTCATTATTCCATGGTTGGAGCTTTGAAATTGGTCTTGATTTGGTTCTCTTTGTATTGAGTACATGATCATTTTCTTGGTTACTTCATGATGATGCTATATTGAATTTTCTATTTTGGCATGGATTGGTCAGTTATATGTACTCATAGATACATGGAGATTTAGGTGAGGTTATATTTCTCTCGTTATTAGATATATGTGTTGAGATAGTTAATGGTTTCAACAAGAAGATTGAGAAGCTTTCACTTGGTATTAGACTCAAGAGGAGATTGTTCTCAGAGCGAGTCATGGTGGCATGGACATATTGATGAGAATTATCATTCCCCACTTTTTTTCTACTTGTAAATTTACCACTTGAGAAGTATTGCTCATTGTTACTTTTAGGTGCATTATGTTTTATGCTTATCTTTCATATCTATTGATCTTGAGCTATGGATAGATGGTTAGTTTTGGGAGATTTAGTTTGAGAGATGTTTAACATGTGTTATCTACTTATACTTTTGAGTTTATATTATGATGACATTCATTGATCTTTGAGTTTGGGAGATGGTTTATTGGACTTATTCCTTGAATTGGGGATGGTATTGGTTTGATATTATTGGTTATGAGAGGCTAAAATATATATTGATTATATGATATATATGTTGGTTTGGTCTAAGAGAGTGAATAGGTTTGGATGTTCTTGTGGTTTCTTACTTATGGTTTTAAGGAGGAGGTGTAAGTATAAGAACATGCTATAGGTTTTGATTTCTAGTGTTTATCATTTGATCTTGGTTATCTTCCTAGATGTTTGATTTCACATCACATTGGATTTGAGGTTGAGTGGAGCCATGTGATTAGTAGTTTGTGTTGAAGTATTTTTATGTGGGGGATATCATAGAAGTTCCTTTATCTCTTTCTTTTGTTGATTGTACGGAACATGGGAGAGCATTGGAGACTTGATGTGATGGTTGTAATTGTAGGTTACTGGTTTATAGGTTTTGTATCTTCATTATATGGTTTCTTCTATGATTTTCATGTTCATATGGTTTGAGAGGATGTTGACATATTGTGAGAGAGTATGTAAGTTGCATGTGTGGATCATTTTAACATTCTTTGATACTAGATCGTTATAATTACACTTTCTATATGATACTATTAGTGCATATTTGGGATAAATTTATTATTTTCAAATTTGACATTACCTATGTAGTGAGAGTTTCTAGGTACGTACATGGTAGGTATTGCACTTGGAGCTTGTGGTTGTATGTTACAAGTTGTATATGTTGATTATATGAGATTCACTTGATATGTTTTGTATGCCTTGGAGGTATAGATAGTTGGATATATTAGCACTTATTGTGAGTGTTATTCTTACTATGGACATTAGTTCTTGATAGATAATGTTGCATATATATGCCTCTGGATTGAGTGTTTGTGTTTGTGATATTAGTTGAGGTAGGAATTATGATTTATATGTGATATGTTGTGTGTATTTCTCTTTGGATGACTTCTTATGTATGTCTAGTGGCAGTGACATGATAGAGGTTAAGAACATTCATGTATGAGATGTTGGTCACTTTGTTTCTTGTTGTGGGTATGTTGATGGAGCACATGAATCAATTCGATTCATGATGATATATGTATCTAGAGGGATTGTTCCCTTATTCATATTTGTGGTTACTTATTGAACCTTATGTAATGTATACAACAAGTGAGAAATGTTGGACAAATATGTGTTGTACACCTTGCATAACAATTTTTATAGTTATAATATTTTATTTGTTATGTATGTCGCACCTAGAAGAACCTAGATGGATGTGCAACATTTAGAGATTCTTTTGGAATATTATCGGTGCCACTTGATGTAGTTTTGTAACATTGTTATATTATATTGAACTATAATTATTTAATATTGGGGAAAGATATTTAAAAAAGTACCCAATACTAAATGTGGGGTCAAGGTGTTAGGTAGCACATGGTTTATGTGATACCACTTGGTGGTTTTGTGGGAGCTTGTTTCTATAAAAGTAACCACAAGGGTAGTTTTTTTTATGTTAGTTAGGTTATCCTTTTTGGAGGTTGGAAGCATGGTATAAGATGTGTGGTTACAAGCTTGTTCATGTGGAGTGCTTGTTGATGGTTGGTGTTTCGAAGGATTTTGTGGATGTATTGTAATGTTGGATTCTCAATAATACATGGATGGTGGGTTTTTCCCTCATGATTGTTTTACCAATGCATATATCGTGTCATATTTTCATGGGTACATTGTCTATTCTTTGAATATGGATTCAAAATATTTATTTGCTTGAATTCTTAATGGGGCTATGTGGAAATTGTCATATGTTTAGCTGCAAGTTTCATTAGAAGGGTTGGATGGTGATAGAGGGAAGGAGTTGTTTGTAAATAGTTCAAAGAGGGAGGAAGTGGATGCTACGAGAATTAGGCCATCTACAATCATTCAAAAAATTAACATGAGAATCTAGGGATACTAGATTATGTAGTTCAAGAGTAACAAATTGTTGGATTTCAAAAATTCATTGTTTATCAAGGACTAAGAAGTGGAACCGAGTTTTAAGAAAAAGCTAAAGTTTTCATTGGAAGGTTGAAGGGTCCCATAGGTCTTGAAAAAATTGAATACCTTTTAAAATATATGCTTTTTTAGCCCATTAATAGTAACTAATGCATTTCCATTATGTCGAACAAATCAATTCCATCAAATATAGGGAAAAGAAAAACTTAGCACATAGATGAAGACCGATTGAACATTTTTTTTGGAAATGATTCATCAAGATTTATAGATCGATTTAAAGGGAGTAGATCCATGAGTTTTAAAGAATGAGCTAATAGAATCTTGTCTTTCTATTCATTCCCCAAGAACATCCAATAGAGGTAGTTTGTATGTAAAATTTTAACTGGTTCTTTATATGGAGCTTCTCCCTTTAAGGATTTGATTATCCATTTATTTGTTAGGTATATTCCTTATGTGCATGGATTAATGACTCTCAAGTCTCCCTTGTCCTTTGGTTTAATGCAATGTTTATGGAAATTAGGAGGTAGTCCTTTTTGTTTCCCCATTTGGACCATAAAAAAAATCTTGATAAGATGAGTTGATTGTTTGTAGTAGTTTTTAGAACGTGGATGAGGATACATATTTACACGACTAGTAAATGTATCAGCTTGTTTTCCACTTGGATGTGAAAAAATATAGAGTGGAGTATGTTAGTCTAATTCAAGAGTTTGATCTTGATTTTATTCATAAAAGAATTCCACGTCTTTAAAAGAAAATCCAACTTCAAAGGGGATGCCCAAATATCTAGTGATTAAGTAATGTTTCATTTCTTTCCATTCAATAAGAATCTAATCTAGTCAAATATTAGTGCAAGACATAATAAATTATTTTTCACGCACAACCAATTTGGGTCCAGAAATGATAACAAAACAAGTCCAAAGTATCCATATTATTAATCACCTCTTCAACTATGTTTGGGATTAAAAGTATACTATCATCAACAAAGTGTAACTTGATGGTACTATAATTATTGGGAAATGAAAATTCCATGGATAATTTGATGGGCCTTTACATGATAGAATAAATAACCAAGAGCATCAACTCTAAGAACATACAAAAAAGAGGCAAGGGGACATCCTCAGAGGGTAGATCTTTGAAGAGGGAATTCAGGAGAGAGGGATCTATTAAAAATTAATTTAATGTCACCATTTATAAAAGTATTTTGATATGTTCACAAATATTAGGACCGATACCCAATCGTTGCATCTTGTTAAGAATGAAGCACCACTAAAATGATCATAGGCTTCTTCAAAGTCTGGCTTGACAATAAGAGCATATTGTGCACTTTGTCAGTCCCATTCAATTATTTCCTAGACCAACACAATATTGACAAGGATACATATTTCTCTTAAGAATCATGTTTGCTTTGGTCATACTATCACTTGGGCAATGAGTTTAATTCTTTGGGCCAAATCTCTATTAAACAAGGTAATGGATCACCAACCATCCAATATTTCTTCATCCTCTCCTTTAGGAATTATTCTAATAAGGCCTTGGTTAATGATTGCTCCCAAAGTGAAAGTTTCTACTCCTTCAAGATTCACATAATAGAAGTCTTCATGAATAAAAGACCACATTTCTTGATATAATTTAATAGGAAGTACATCCACCCTAGGGATATTTTCAATTGACATGTTATACATGGCCTCATCAATTTATTCCATGGAAAGAGACATATAAAGAACTTTATTATATTCTTTAGCCATTTGTGAGGAGTACCCATTGACACAATTCCCTCAACAATAGAAAATAACGGATCATTTATTGTTTTATTAGTAAAAAATTAATTATAGTATTTCAAAAACGTTTGCATGAGTCTAAGTGGATAGTTTGTTAGGTTCCATCAATAGATTTGGTGATTGATTTTTTTCTCTTTCTTGTGTTTATGTTTCAAGTATTAGAAGAAAAATTTGGAGCCTTGGTCTCCATCCTTGATCCACTGGAGATGAGTATGCACATGTACATCTTTACCTCTATAATAAACTAATTTCATAATTAAATACTCAATATGGGGTAAATATTGTTGAAGATAAAGGTCATGGAGGTTCGCTACAAGAAGAGAGTAACTACACAAAATTTAGCCTTTTAGAGATTTTTCAATTTTCCTTTGTTGAGTAGTAACTCCCCAAACATAATCATAAGGAAAGAGATGCAACATGAAATAGTTATTTATCACCAATAAAATAGCCTATCTTGTTGGGGTCTTGTCTCAAAATTCTAGGTAGCTAAAAGTCCATCAATGTAGTCCCTTTGTTGGAGATGATTCACATTAGGAAGATCATTGGGAAGATATCCACGAGTCACCTTGATAGGAAAACAAAGTAACAAGATTGTAGGGCACGGGGGAAAAAATTATATGTTTTTTTACATGCATATGATAGAAAGCCTTCATGATCATTGAGGCAACGACAATAAATTAACTTGTTCCAACAAATAAAGCAATTAACTTTAGTGTCTCTTTCTATGACTAGATTAAGAGAATTGACAATGTGAAATTCGTTGTCTTGTCTCTAATGCAAGACAATTCCAACCTTGAAGTATCTAGTCTTCCCAAGATGATTGAACCAAGATAGATAAAACCACTAAAATAATGAATTATGCACCAATCAATAATACATAACAAATTAAAATAAGAGAGTGAGATCATTGGAGGCATCATACCTAAACTAATAGGGGAGATTCTTGAGGGAAAATGAGACATGTCCTTCACTGGAGTGCTTAGTATTTGTATTAATGTCCTCAAAATTTTGAATCTACGCATGGATATTACGAAGAGTGTTAGAAAACTCATATTTGATGCCTTTGAGGGAGTGGCAACAAGAGATTGCAGTTAACCATATGGAGACTCAAGTTGAAACAAATCAAATAAGGATTAATAGAGGTAGGAAAATTAATGTTAGAGATTAAATATGGATATATGAATTTCCAAATGTGATTAATAATCACTTTCTTTTAGGTTTGGGTGATGAAATTCTGAGTTCTAGAGGAACCTAATCGAGCAATTTTCCAAGACCATTTAAAAGAGAAAAGAACAAGGCGAGTGGAGAAGATGAAAAGTAATATTTTTTTAGAGTGATGATAGACCAAGAAGCATGTTTAATGGACTTGGGTTGGTAAAAAAAAAGACAAGATGGAGGGGTTGGTAAGAATGAAACAATTTCCAATGGGAAACTTCACATGAAGGGCCATCTAAGATAGGTTTTGGATTGGGAATTGAAGCCTTGGTTTCCCAATTTGTTGAGTGACCAAGAAAACACTTCTAGAGGAAGTTTAAGTTGAGAGAGATGATGATTGGTTGAAGGAATTTTTTGTAGATTATCAAAGGGAGAAAGAATGAAGGTTATAAGTGGAATTCCATCTCTAGTCACTACAAAACTAGTCATGACTATGGATATAAAGGAGACTTTATAACTTCAAAGAGGTGGCTTGCTAAATAACCATATATCTTTTTTCATCAGAATAAGACAAGTTGCATTGGATTTTGAGAAATTGGTAGTTTTTTAAATCGAAGCTTGTAGAATCCCAAAGATTTTTGAATGTTTGAATCCTCTTTTTAAATAGATATTTGTCATTAATCTATTTGATAAACCTTAAGGGTTGTGTTTCTAGTTGGACAAGCCAATTCCACCAAGTGGGAGGTGCATTGAAACTTAGGTCATGTCTGGGATATTATTCATACTAAACTATCTATTTAGAAGTGATTTTCCAAGGTCTCCAAATAGTGCTAAAAGGAACAAAGCCATGGGTTTTAAAGAGAAAAGTCATAAGGAGTTTATCCCACCAATTGATCAACTTCCAAGGGCTTCATGTTGTAGTGCATACATATGTGATGTCTAACCAATTGTTTTAATTCATGAGATAAATGACTTGTGTGAATGAGTCTATTATACCTAGCCCACCTTTGTCTTTTGGCTAAATGCAATGTAGCTAGGAAGTAGCAAGGGAACCTTTTTATTTCCCCACTTGGCCAAATGAATTTTTTGATTAGTTGGGTAAATTGGCTGTATAGAGTTTTGGAAGGCAACCAACAAGACAAAATATAGACATGGCTAGCAAGAAGGATCTTGTTGGCAACCTAAATACATCTAGCCATTGAAAGGAAATGGTTGGACCAATTCAATTTTTTGAATTTATTTTGATCATAAACTATCTCCACATCTCTCTGAGAGAAACTCCAATACTAAAGGGGATTCTTAAGTATCTTGTGACAAATCCATATGTAATTTATCTCAAATTATTTAGAGTCTAAGGAGGGTGAGTGTTAGGTCAAGTTGTAATGTATTTTATTTTGTGCATGACTAATTTATGATTTCATACAATGCAAAGCATGTCTAAAATATCTAGAGAACGAGCTACTTTAGAAGATAAGTCTTGAATGAACAACATACAATTATTAACAAAATGCAAATTGAGAGCTATGAAGCCTCCTAGTAGGGGAATGCATTTTATGAGATTGGAAGAGAGAGTATGTTTAAAGAGGCACACACGAATGTCCATATCAAGGACATAAAGAAGAGAAGCAAGTGGGTAGCCTTGATCAATGAACTTTTGTAAAGGAAAATAAGGGGAGAGAGCCATTGATTACAACTTTAGCATTGATGTCTATAAATAATACAAGATTGATATCTTTGAATTTTTTTATATATGCATATTTAAGATATCTATACTAATATATAATCAAGTGTAATATAAACAAATTAGATGAAAAATACATTTAATACAAAGAGGGTTATGATAGAAATAAAATAAAATGTCACCCTAAAGATAGAAGATAAGATAAAACAACCTAATAATGGTAGAATATTATGTAATGCTTCATTAAGATTTAGTTATGTCATTTTTAAGTTAATCTTTATCGAACTATATTTCATATGTAGTGATTCACAATAATCTCTCTTTAAATATAAATAATTCCTTGATAATCATTCTATAAAAAAATTATGCATCAAAATTTCCTTTCACATAAATACACATATAAAAAATAAATCCAACTTACTACCCCATTAGAAAACCTACATAAAAACAAAATGCCTTATAAACAATTCATCAAAAGAGAAAACTCTTAAACCATCTTAAAATTGAAATTATTCATATGTAATGACTCACACAAATCTCTTTGAACAATAATAACTAGCGCTTGCACCGAAAGAAGGTGCAAGAGTTAGCTGATAGGAAATTATATTTAAGTTAATATAAGGGTTGGTTATGCAAGAGGTGGGGTTCAAGGTGACAAGGTTGCATGTGTTAGAAAGAACAATGACAATCATCACAAAAAATATGTGAGCAATGAAGAAACACTTCTCTGGTGTAGGAAGGTATTATAATTTGATAATGTTTGACATTTAATTATAGTTTGTATGGTCAGATGGATGGTGAAAAAAACAATACTACATTAAAATTATAATCCAACAGTGATGCCTTACATTCATTTTGAGATAAAAATAGAATAAAATGGAATAATAGTGTTAGAAAAATAAAATGATTGAAGAAGTTTAAGAAAAGGAATACAAAGTACTAAACTATGGAAAATTAACAAAGCTCTAAAGTGAATTATTTATTTTCAAATTGAAAATATTGATTTAAATTGAAAAAGAGAAAAAGGGACATTAAATAAGAAAAGTGAACAAAAATATAATAGAAAATGTGATATTAGGGGAAGATGAACTATACAATTAGAGGGAATTAGCTATTTATGGGGTTCATCTAGATGATTTTGTGCCTATGTTTTCAATCATGTAGGTAAAATGGTTTTGGGAAGTTGCTAGTTATAATGGGTGTTAATGTTTTTGCAAAAGAGTGGTAGAGTCGATATAAAAAAGTTTATGTCCATGGCTGGAGGCCCATCATCCCAAATGGAGAAGTATTTCAAAGATGGACATGATGTTATACCTGGATTAGGCCATATTGTATGGGATCAACAAGATTTGAGGCCTAAGATCCCTAAGATCAAGAAGGATGAAAGTGCAGATGTGGTGGTAGTGGGAGCTGGCATTGCAGGAATAAGTTGTGCCTATAACCTTGTCTAAGAAAGGAAAAAAAATGTTGTACTTTTTGAATCCAAGACAAGGGGCTTGTACATATGTTTGGTATCTAATTGTTCAGTTTATGTGGTTCTTTAGTACATTCTAAAGAGCTTCTTTATGGCTTCTTGATTGACTATTTAGAAAAACAAAAAGTTGCTTACCTATTGCTGAGGGTTTAGTTTTATAATATCAATTCTTATGGTTTATTTTTTATTTTTAAACTATGTTAAAAAATAGCCTATTAAAATTGCTATTGACCATTTGATTTAACACTTCTTGTAAAATCACCATTGATTAGTTAATTTTCCATTGCTAATCACTCTTGTGCTGGGATGATTTGGGGTGAGGTAAAATTGTAATGGACTATCCTGTAAGTTTCTCTTGGTTTCTTAATTAAAGAGGATAAACATAGTTATTGATAAGTTAGGAGTAAAATGTATGTAAATTTATTGCAAGACAAGGACTTAGTAAAGGAAGATATCTTAGTTTTCTGTAGTCTAAAAGAACCATGCTTGTAGTATAACAATTCTTAAATTGCAATGTAAAGATTTGTTTGTTAACTTTAGAAAATGTTTTAGTAATTTGTAATATAAAAATTATTATTCTAATATCCATCTTAAATTACAATATAAATACTTGTTTGTTAACTATAGAAAATCTGCATCTCAAATTTGAATTTGAGCGGGATTGGTGCAAAGGTGCTTCTGAGCACAACAAGCTGGAAGATGCAAAGGACAAAGGGAAACAAGGGAAGGATCCCGATGCTGGACTTGCACCTGGGGAACCGGGAGGGGGGGGAAGCTTTGGTGAGTTAGAGGAAAAACATGGGAGCAACAATAAGTGGGCTTCCCTCTTTGGAGTCAAGCCAACAGGTAAATCATTCGTACCCCCTGTTAAGAATATCTCCAAACCTTCTCAAGGAAGTTTTGCAATAGACATTACAGATCATATTATTGATCATACTATTGCTAGAATGAATAACTCTCTGGTTGGAAGATTCCTGGGGGTAAGACCCAATATTGAAGGGGTTAGGGCCTATGCTACGTGGAAATGGGACCTGAAAGGGAAAGTGGATGTGGTTGCAATGAAAAAAGGATGCATGTCCTTCTTTTTCTCTTGTGAAGAGGATAGAATGAAAATATTATACAATGGGTCATGGATGATAGGAAGAATACTCTGGTCCTCCATAAATGGTGCCCTAATCTAGTCTTTGAGGAGGAAGCAGTTAACCAGGTATCAGTTTGGGTTAAGCTCCATGGACTACCTCTGGAATACTAGATGGAGGATATATTTGTTGGGATAGCAAATTCCATTGGGGAGCAGCTATTAATAGATAATGTTACTGCATCAAGGAGAAGGCTCACGTATGCAAGGATATGTGTTGGGATAACACAAGACATGAACATGCCTGAGAAAATTCATATTCACTCAAAGCTGGGATCGTGGGAACAAAAGATTGAATACAAAACTATTCCTTTTGTGTGTTTTCACTATAAGAAAGCTAGACATTGGGCCAATAAATGCCCAACAAAGATCATCCAGAGAAAGACCAAGAAATGGGTCCTTGTGGGGAAGACGAAGATAGACGGGGGAGAAACCTCAAGGGAAGTTCAACACAATAAAAGCATGGAAAATGTTATAATATTGGAGAAAGGTGATGAGAGCATGACCAATGATCAAATAAAAAATGGGAGTTTAGAGAGTAATGAATGCAATGGATGCCATTAGGAAAAAATGGAGAATCAAGGGGAAGAGGGGGAAATTTAGGAAGAAGGACAACAAGAAACTACAGATATTGTGTCAATAGAGGAGGAAGGTAATGAACTACCTAGAAACTATGATAATGCCAATCAAAATGAGTGGAGTTCAGAGATAGTTATCCATAAAGTGGAGGAGGATACTTTGTGGCAGGATGCCCAACAGTGCACGATTTTAGGTCAAGAACCCTCAAATAACTCACAAAACACGCCCAGAGGGTAAGAAAAGCATTATTTGAAACTAAAATGCCCAAATGGGGGGATGTTGTGGCTATCATCCAAGCTCTCTTGGGGGACTAAAGTGATCTAGAAGATGGAATAGAGAATCATGGGGAGAAGAAAAAATCAAAGAATGATAAGGGAAAGCCATGCAGAACAGTTTTAACAAGGAGTAGTAGAACATGGGATGTGGGAGGAATGTTATCCTCACCGAGATAACCGTCGAGCCAGAGATTAAGAGTCAAGGAGACTAAGAAGAACATAGCGGATGGAAGCCAGCTTACCATCCTAGAGGTGGGATCCTTTGTTAAGGTATGAAGATTATCTCTTGGAATATAAGGGGATTGAATAATCCCCATAAACAAGAGCTTGTTAGGAATATGATTAGGGATAATAGACCGGACATTTTTTTAATTCAAGAAACTAAAATGCTCAAGGAGAAAGTAGAAAAGCTTAGATTTTTCAAGCATGGGAATATTTGTGGGGGGGGACTCTAAGGGTGCTTCTGGGGGGTATTTCTACTATTTGGAACTGTGGTATTATTAAAGGGGATGTTATTTATCAGGGAAATAATGTGGCTTGCATCAGGTTCAAGCATCTTAAAGATAATACTTCTTGGGTGTTGACAAATATTTATGCTCCTAATACTAAGAAGGGCTGAGAGGTTTTTTGAAACAAGTTGTCCTCTCTGAGAAATGCTTTTAATAATGAGGAATGGATTGTCATGGGGGATTTTAGTACTCCCTTAAAAGAAAATGAAAAAAAAGGAGGAAACCAAACTAATCTGGAAAGTAGGATGGATCTTATGAATTTTATAGATAGCCAATCTCTTCATGATATAGAGCTACATGGCATTAATTACAATTGGACTAATAGAAGAAGAGGGCAAGAGCCAATCCATGTTAGACTTGATAGAGCTCTCATTAGTAATGAGTGGTTCACCCATTACTATTACTCGTTGTTTGATCATATGAGGGTGGGATCAAACCACAATCCTATTACTTTTCTGGCAGATCCTATATCTAAGAAAATGAACTTTCCTTATAGATTTGAGAAATTGTGGACTCTGCATCCACAACTTGAACAAAAAATTGAGAATGGTGGAAGATCAAAATTAAAGGAACTGCTATCTTTATTTTGGCCAGAAAACTCAAATATGTTAAGGACAATATTAAAGATTGGAATAAAGAAACCTTTGGCAATATCTTCTCTACTAAGGAAAATGTTCGCATGGAGTTGAAGGACATCCAGGATAGTATTCAGAAGGAAGGGTGTGCCAAGATATCTAGAGATCAAGAGAATGAGAAACTGGTTGAGCTTCATGACATAATTGCCAAAGAAGAGACTTTCTGGAGACAAAGATCTAGAAAGTTATTCCTAAAGGAGGGTGATCGAAACACCAAATACTTCTTTATGACTACTCTTAAGCACAGAATGGCTAATAGAATATCTAATCTTAACATCAATGGTTCCCTCTCGGAGGATGAGTATTCCATAAGAATGGAGGCAAAGAATTTTTTTCAAAATCTTCTTCAAGAAGATAAAGATCTGAACAAAGAAGAACAAAGGGAGTTCCTGGAGTGCATTCCTCATATCTTGAATGATAACCATAATGTGGGTCTCAATGCTATACCTTCCAACTCTGAAATTAAAAAGGTTGTATTTTCCTTTGATGGAGATAAAGCCCCTGGACCAGACAGGTATCCTATGTTCTTCTTCCAAATGCACTGGAATATCATTGAGAAGAATGTTACTAATGCTGTCAAAGAGAGTTTTGGATCTAGAAAATTGCTAAAGGAGTTGAATGGTACTTTTATAGCACTCATACCCAAAAAGAAAGGTGCTGATAAAATGGATCATTTTAGGCCTATTAGCTTATGTAACACGACCTATAAGATTATTTCAAAGGTCCTCACTACAAGGATTTCATCTATTCTCCCTTCCCTGATATCTTGGCAGCAAAATGGCTTTGTGCCTGGTAGACAAATTATGGACTCCATTATATCCATACATGAAAATGTTCACTCTTTTGTGATGTCAAGGAAGGAAGGCCTAATTCTCAAACTGGACTTATCTAAATCCTATGATAGGGTGGACTGGGAGTTTCTAATGAAAGTTTTGAGGGCTTTTGGATTTAATAAGAAAAGCATTGAACTTATACATCAGCTAATATCTTCTGCCACATTCTCAGTGTTGGTCAATGGAAGTCCTACTTATTTCTTCAAATCTACTAGGGGTCTAAGACAGGTGGATCCTCTCTCCCCTTTCCTCTTCATCCTTATGGCTGAATGTCTAGGCATGTACATGGAGAAACAAGTAAGGAATGGGGAGATAAAAGGCTTAAATCCTTCTTCTGCTAGTCAAGTCTGCTCCCATCAGCAATTTGTTGATGACTCGGTTATTATGGGTGAAGCTTCTATTAAAAATGATAGCAACATTAAAAAATATCTAACTAAATACATGACAGCTTTTGGTTAGACTATAAATTGGGGAAAGAGTTCTATTTTTTCTTTAGTGTTCCTGAAAAAAGAAAAAACTAGAATTATGAGGATTTTGGGTTGTGATTTGGGAACTCTTCCAGGAAATTACCTTGGTCTTCCTCTTTGTTTGGAACCTCCTAAAACCTTCTAGAATTCTTTAGTGGATATATATCATAGACAACTTGCTGGGTGGAAAGGATTCCTGCTACATCAAGATGGAAATATTCAGATTCTTAGATCCACCCTCCAAGGTCTCTCTCTTTATGCTTTGAGTATCTTTAAAATCCCCAAAAAATTTGGAGAAGCTATTCAAAAGATTCAAAAAAAATTTCTATGGCCAAGAATGGAGAAAAAGAAGAGGATAGATCTCATAGCTTGGGATAAGGTCTGTCGGCCTGTTAACAAAGGAGGACTTGGGTTACGCAAAATCAGAAATATTAATGACCACCTCCTTGCCAAAATCATATGGAGATACTACAACTATAGGGGAGAATGAACTATAATATGGGATAATAAATACAATAAGGAGCGCCCAGACCTTGATACCTTTCTTGACATAGATAGGGAAGTTGGAGGCTCTTTTATATGGATAAATGTTATGAAAAATAAAGACAACATAAAAAAGGTATCAAATGGAAAGTTGGAAATGGAAAAAGTGTTTTTTTTTTGGAGGATGAGTGGATATTACAAAATCCCCTCAAGGATTGTCCTGAATGGAGGAATTTTGAGAGTCAATGAAAACTTAGATTTGGGAGAAAAGTGGAGCACTACTGGGATAGGGATCACTGGAAAGATTTGACGGTTATTGATAAGACTTTGGGATAGCTCAACAAAATCCTTAATTCTACTATTCTGATTGAGGAAGAAGACAGGATTATATGAAAGTAAAGTCCAAATGGGGAGCCTAACTATATCATCTCTGTATCACCAGGAGTTTGAGGATCTCAATGAGCCATGTTGGGAAAAAGTTTGGATTAAGGACCTCACCCCACCGATCAACGTCTTTTTTGGGATTTTGATGCAAAACAAAGTTCTTACCAATGATAATCTCAGAAAAAGAGGTATTATAATTGTGAATAGATGTTACCTTTGTAACCAGGATGAGGAAAGTGTGGATCATTTATTTATTCACTATCCCTATGCTAGGGCTATTTGGGATTACTTCCTTCAAATTCTCAACATTGAGTGGGTTTTCCCTGAGGATATGAAGAGTCTTTTTAACTCTTGGAGCCATCCCTCAAAAAATGAAACTGTGGTCAAGGTTTGGAAGTTCATTCTTCCCTATGTCTGCTGGGGAGTTTGGAGGGAAAGGAATGAGAGAGTGTTCAGAAGTAAAGTGGCTAGTGAGAAGGAGGTTTTCTACAAGATTAAGAGAGCTATCAAAGAAAACTTAGTATTAAAGGACAAAGCTATGGAACCTCTGAATGAGGAGGATATTACTTTCTTCAATAACTAGAAAATAAAAGGAAATTTCAGAAAACAGGACAATAAAGCTAAGAGAGAGGAAGCTAGATGGGATTGCCCTCCTAGTGGTTGGATGAAAGTCAATTTTGATGGTGCCTCAAAGGGCAACTCGAGGGTGGCAAGGTGTGGGATTGTCATAAGAGATGAACAAGGAGTTTGCAGGGGTATTAAAGCTATCCCTATTGGTATCCAAACCAATCATAATGCTGAGGCTAATGCTGCCCTTAAAGGTCTTATCTTGGCTAAGGAGAAAGGTTGTAATAAGGTTTGGTTAGAGGGAGATTCCCAAAATATCATTAAATGTCTCAATAATGATACTCCTGCCTCTTGGTCTATTTATAAAATAATGTAAAAAGCTAAAGCTATTATTCAATCTTTTGAATTATGCATTGTTTCACATAACTTTTGAGAAACCAATGGTGTTGTTGATTGGGCCGCCAACATGGCTTGTAAGTTGGAGGAATTGACGCAATGGAATGATGGAGAAGACATGCTTTATCAAGCCAAATCATTACTTGATAGTGATCGTTTGAGGAGTAGACAAAAAAATGTCATAACTGGTAAGTCTCATAAAGTTTTTTAATGCGGAAGTGATTTTTCATAATTACTATCTAAGGAGAAAGTACTTAGTGGTGATTACGAGCTAGATGCGGCAGAGATTATGGGTCCATTTGGATTTTCTAAGAGCGAGGTGTGGTATTCTTAACGACTTTCTTAAGAATTATCACAAAGATAGAAACTCATACCAGAAAATAAAGATGGGTGGAAGTAAAAAGCGTGTGGAGCTTGTAAATTGCGATGAATGGAGAAAAATGAAGCAAGTCTGGAAGATTCTGAAGGAGGGTGGGATGACGGTGTTTCTGGAAAGACTTCATGGCAGAAATCCCTCTATTTCTAGGTTTTTCTCTAAGACCTGGAAAGATGGCAAGGTAATGGTGGGAAACCAATACATGGAGGTAACAGAGGAGATAATAGCAGAGGCTGCTGGAATGGGCATGAAGGGAATCAAGTTCTATAGAGAGAGCGATATCTGATAAGGCCTGGGAGAAATTCCCCAAGTTAGATGAAGAGAAGGCCAGACTGGTTAATGTAGATACTTCCTACCATAATCCTAAGCACATTTCAAGACCTTGGAGGTATGTTCTTTATGCGGTCATTAGCTATATCATGCTCGATGGTAGGTTTACCCGAGCTTATGGTCATAATTTCATGTTATTTAATCATTTTAGACACAATGTGAAGGTTAGATTGCCCTATTATTTGCTTAGTTTATTAGATTTCACTATTAACAGTCTGCAAAAAGACCCGAAGGGAGGCATGCCTCCCACCAGGGTCTCGTGTTGTTAATTTATGATGTTTTGAAAACTAAGAAGGTGGAAAGACCCCTGTTGAAAAAGAATCAGAGGGATGAGGAAGAAACAGAAGGAGATGAGGATGATAGTATGTATGAGGAAGAAATGGAAGAAGATGAGGAAGAGTCCAAGGGGTACAAAACCCCTAAAAGTGCTACTAAAAATGTCTCTTCGACTAAAAACTAGAAGAATATTGTTTTAGAGGGCTCTGATACTGACAAAGAGATGAATGAAGACATTCCAGAGGGGAGCAAAACTAGTAAGAAAAAAGGTGAAAAAATCCTTTCTGCTAAGAAGAAGACCTTGGCGGAGGACACAAAAACAAAGAGGGAAATTGAGGACGAAGAGAAAGAGGACAACCAGAAAAAAGAGACAAAGAAAAGAAAATGGGGAGAAGTGAAGGACAGAACCAAGATCAGCCGGAAAGGTAAAAACCCTAGCAAGAGGAAAATTGTGCTTTCCTCGGATGAGGAAGATGTGATAGAGAATAAGATGAATATCGAGATGGACCCTAGGGAGGATGATAGGGAAGAGAATAGGGAGGATAAAAAAGATGGGAAGCAAGAGGACCAAAATCCAAATGGGAAAACTGAGATCAACGAGCATAAATAAGATGAAAAGAAGAAGGAGAAACATGATAAAAGAACGTAAAAAGAGGAAACAGGGTATGAGGAGAAAGATTTTCATGACAACGAAGAAACAGGTAAAAGTCATGTGCCTGACGATATTAAGCAGAGAAAGGACTGTATTGCGGATTTCACTGGCATGGTGGACAAAATGCTTGATGACAATGCTAATGTAAAAAATCAAATTGATATTATGAGAGTTAAGATTAATCTCATAAAAAGCATTAGTATTGGTGAAAAACCTGTTGATGTGTGCTTGGACAAAATGCAAGAGGCGGTTGGAAACTCGGAAGCCCAGATTGAAATTGTAAACAAAGTTGGCAAATTGGAGAAACAGCTGAAGGACATCATGGACAGGGTAGAGGAAGAAGACAATGCAAGGAAAATCAACAACTTAAACATGAAGGTGGAAAAAATCAAGGAAACACTTCGAAAGATAGAAGAACAATGCCTAATGAGCCTTCAAGTCTACACTGGGCATGCAAAGATCCCGATGGATAAACTGGATTAGGATAGAGGGGAAAAGGACTGCAGAGAGGTGAAGGAGATAGCTGGACCTGGAACTTGCACAAGGGCTTGCACTAAGAAGATGAGTCCAAAGGAGGAAAAATAAACAGAAGACCTCAAGAATTTGGTTAATCAGATGTAGATCATGGTCATTCAGGCCCAGGAACTTGTGGAGGGCATGTAGCTATCCTTTCTAGGGTCTATCCTTTTTCTGTTGTCCCTATTTTTCTTGTTTATTAGTGGGACTTTTTTTGGTTTGGCTGTTAGCTAGCTAGCAATTTTTTTGCTTTCCTTGCTTGGTGCTTTGGCACAACTGTTGTTGAACTTTATTGAACATCTGTAATACTTTGTTTAAAGGTTTCGGGTCCTTGTAAAACATGTTTTTGTTAGGAATAAGGTGTCTCAACCTTGGATAATTCCTATTCTTATTATTTGTTTTGTAAAATGTTTTTCTTGCAAATAATGTTGATGTGTCGGCATCTTGAATAGTGTGTAAGGAGATCATGGCTAAAACGGTTATAAGCGCATGATATAAGCATTTTTTAGGGTTGCGAAGAGAAGCGATGCGAGTGTATTGTTGGAACGGTTTATGCTGCCGTGATTTGTCTTCAAGGGTTTTGAAATCTTCTGAAAGAACTTGCATTGCAAGTGTATTGTAACTGTAATAGTTTTTGATCAATACATTGTGCAGGTTTTGGAGTGCTGGGGTTTTTTACCGAAAGGTTTTCCCCAGGGTATATCATTGTGTCATTCTTTGTTTTCTGTATGCATGGTATGTGGTTGAAATATCTTTGTTAAAGTAGTTAACGAATCTGTTCAGTTGTAAGGATTTAAAAGAATTTGCATAATACTTTCCTATAGAGATTAGCGTAGGAAGCTGTTTCCGCACCTGAGTTTCCTTACAGTTTTTACTTAATCAGAACTATAGAAAATGCTCTAGTAATTTGTAATATAAAAATTGTTATTCTAATATCCATTTCTATTGATTTTTTTCCTTTCCTGTTATTTGTTTATGATTGTAATTTTTTATTTCTCACCTAAATTTCAATTTCCAAGTGATATTGAATGATATTTCTTTGACTGGAGTATATTACCCATGAATTATTTTTTGCAGGCCAGAAAAGTTGACCATTCCTGTAGAGAAGGCTTACATAATACTAAGTGGGCATAACACCAACAATGCAGGAGCAATGAGAGGCACATATTACTGTGCAACAATGACAGTAATGGCTTCCGATTTTGTGGCCAGATTTATCATAGTATAGGTATAATATATTTGGTATTGAAATGAATAAAAGTTGTTGCATAATTTTTTCAAAATGGAACTTATGATTTCATCATGCCACCCCTTGATCACGGGTCTTAAATTTTGTAAACAAAGATTCAAAAATTGATCTTATGTACTAAAATATTAATCTATGCAGAATTCATATGGTCCTGGTGATCAAGTCGTTGCAATCAGAATTTCTGGAGACAGGTCTGCATTTTACAGTTGCCAGCTTCTCCGTTTGACAGACAATTTCCATCTACTCCTGCCATGCTAATTGTTGACACTTTAGAGATGTATGTTATGTCATAGTGATGGGTGTTTCTGTGTAGTGAATAATAAAAAATATATAATAATAATAAAATAAACGACCCATTGTACATAAACGGTGACTGTGGCACCACAGTGACCGAAGATGGGATGTTTTGTTTAATATTTGTAGACAATAAAATAAATAATATTGGGAGTTTAATTTTTTAATTATCATGTCACTAACCATAATCTAAAGATTCCATGTAGTATTAACCAAGCCA
>MU226601.1:913627-955450 GCA_018584345.1 Thuja plicata
TATATATATATATATATATATTTCGAAACAAATCTACCATCCCTAAAGTACTACTCCTTCCACATAAATACTCATAAGTATAAAATTTCTATAAAATTAAACTCAACATACTAGCCCGTTCAGAAAAACCTTCATAGAAACAAAGTGGAGCAAACTCTTAAACCATGTTGAAATTGGAGTTGTACCCTTTAGAAAACTTTACCAACATCAAATTTCTTATGACAATTAACGAAAATGATCAAATATGTGTATGTGTGGTAAATTAAAAACTATTAAAAAGAATTTATCAAAATATGCGTCCATTTTTTTTTTCCGGAGATGGTAAATGGTGCAAATTGCAAACCCTAAAACTCGGGCGTGGCGTTATCATTTTTAGGCTTCGAAGGACTTCAGGGTTTCAGTGAAGGGAACGCTACTGCGGCGAGGAGTCTGGAGCAGGAGCAGGAGCAGAGATGCAGATATTCGTAAAAACACGTATTTACTTGTTCTTCTTTTCTCTTCATTGCCAATGTTTTGATCTTCTGCTGCTTACTGCGCAACATGCTTTCATTGTAGATAGGTTATATCTTGTTTTCATTTTTAATGGAAGGTTTCGTATGTATGTATGTGTTTATGTATATCAGTGACTGGTAAGACAATAACGCTAGAGGTAGAATCCTCTGATACAATCGACAATGTGAAGGCGAAGATCCAGGATAAAGAGGGTATTCCTCCTGATCAGCAGAGGCTGATCTTCGCTGGCAAGCAGCTGGAGGATGGGAGAACCCTGGCGGATTACAATATTCAGAAGGAATCTACCCTTCATCTTGTCCTTCGCCTCAGGGGAGGTGCGAAGAAGAGAAAGAAGAAGACCTACACCAAGCCCAAGAAGATTAAGCACAAGAAGAAGAAAGTCAAGTTGGCTGTTTTACAGTTCTACAAAGTGGATGACTCTGGCAAGGTGCAGAGGCTCAGGAAGGAATGCCCTAATCAGGAGTGTGGAGCTGGGACTTTCATGGCTAATCACTTCGACAGGCATTACTGTGGCAAGTGTGGTTTGACCTATGTTTATCAAAAGGCTGAGGCTTAAGATGATTTTGCCCTAAATTAGGTTTAGAGATAAATTTGGTTTATCTAGGACTGAAAAGGGCTGGTTATCGTTTTCGCATTATATGCTGGTGATTGCAATTGTTGAGATGTATAAGAATTTTTGTAGCAGTGATTTAGATTTTATTTATGCAGTTTTATCTGGATAACTGGATTTATAAAAATATCAAATTTATCGGTTAAACTCGGTAGATCGCTCTGTTTTGTGACATACTGTGGTTGGGATTGTCATGTAGTCGAAGTTTTCTTTTTCTGATTTAGTTCTTATATTAAGGATATTGAATTGGGTTTCAAGATAAGTTGGATTTATAGTTAAAATTGTTCGATCTTTGGCGAGGGCATTTGACGTTGTTTTATTTGGATTTTAAGGGGCATTTGACGTTGTTTTGTTTGGATTTAAAATCGTTGAGATGGTTTAGAGGTTTTGCGATTTGGATTAATATTTTGCTTATGTAATTGGTGCTCTGCATCTTTAAATTGGATTTGTGAAAATCTGGCTAGTTTAAGTTAAAATGACCGCATTGATGTGTTTATCTTAAATTTATTTGATTGATTCTTCATGAGATTAACCCCATCTTCTCTGATTTAGTTCACAATTGAATGCATGTTGTTTCCTAACTGTGCTCAGTATTCGATTGTCTTCATAGGTGAAATCAATTAGTTATTGTTTGAAAAGTATATGTGAAAGTTTTGAGAAGGTTAATAGATGTTTTGATTTTTTTTCAATCTTTAAACTGTACATCTGAAATTCCATCAATCAATGTTAAATGTGCTCTGAAAAATGTACCTAGATTGTATTTTCGCTGGATCCAGTTTGTGCTTTTTAAATTGGAACTTGAGCTACTTTTGCAATTTTGTTTAGCTGGATTGATGAAAGCTAGCGTTGGACCGACGGTTTGAAAATCTTGAAATGAGTTAATAGATCATGAAAATGATTTTGTACATTGGTTGTACATGTGTATAATAGTATATAGATTTAGTGTTTTGATTCATCCGGGAGAACTGCAAATATGGAAGAAGAGAATCTGAAGCCACTGGAGGGTTCATTGTATGCAGTAACGATTGCAGGCTGTGTAAAATCCAATGGAAATGCACCTTACACTACGGGGTAAAATTTGTGGAGCACAGGCTTCTGAGATACAATGGCTCTGTTTTATAGTGCAGGTAAGGCATTCTGTCCTCTCCTTTGTTTGAAAAATCTAAGCGAATTACCTCTACCAAAGTAAGCCCAAAACACAGAGCAAGTCAAACATTCTTGATTCTTTAATGTTTTTGTATGCACTTGTTCCTGAAGCAGTATTTCTTATTATCTGAGATGCCAAAAGGTTTAAAAATGTAAGAAGAGCTGGAGATGGTTGGTGCGTCCAGTCTGGCAGCATTGGTATTCAGACCAACTCAGAAAATTTACAATGGTTGTTTGAAATGCCATTTCAAATACTTTTGATATAATTTTGTTCTTGAGGCCATATTTTGTAAGATGTGTTTTCTACTAACAAACATTGGCAAAGACCTGCAACCGAAGGAATTCAACAATTTAGGGCAAAAATTTAGATCAACTAAATTTTTATCTAGTTCTAATTTGAACAGATTTTAAAGTTTATGTTGAAGAGTGAGGGGAAGGGAAAGTAAACAAATTCAATTTGAAATCAAAACTTATTTTATCAATCCTCAAATAGCCACGAGCATAGGATTTTGCAATCTCAGAGGGCTTGATTGACTGTCATATTCGATGCAGAAATTTAATACAAACTGGGACAAATGAAAAAGATATAAGGCCCCACAATTGGAATGTTCAGGTTGGGCTTACATCTCTACGTCACCATAATGCTATGAAGCACTCAGTTTGATTCATTAAATGCTTGAGTGAATTGTAGATAAGATCTTGATTCATTATAACTCGTACGAAAACCATGAAGCAATTACAGATAGAAGTAGAAAATAACGATATTTCAATATATGTTGCAAAGCATTTGAGATCCCACTGTATCACAACTCGTTGGAAAACTATAAACAATTATAGATAGAAGTAGAAAATAATGACATTTTCTATAAGTTCAAATGAATGGCTTCCAATGCAATTGAGCATTATAACTCATTGGAACACTAAAAACAAATATAGATAGAAGTAGAAAATAATGGCATTTCCAGATGTGTTGCAATCAAATGGTATGTTTTGATTATTCCCCTCTAGACAGCAACAAAAATGTTTTTCAATTTGATTTTATGCGCCCTAGCTGAATTGTAACAACAGGTCCTCTTTAAGGTCATCAATTCAATCCTTGTCCAAATAGCAATGATATAATCCATGATCTTACCTAGTCCTATTTTCCAATACTAGTCTCCTATATTATAATCATTTTGATATTTTAAACTCGTAATTTCATGGTTTCTACCATTCTTTTTAAATTTGATATTGCTATTGAATGTTGTGAGATTACCATGGGACCAAAGAGCATTTGGACTAGTGGATATTCGTCCCAATCATTATGAATTACTCATTAATGCCAAGAGGCATTCTACAATGGCAACAAGAGGTGGAGCTCAATGATAATATTAGCCTTCTAGAATTGATGCCCACATTCACTTCTAGACAACAAAAGTCCTAAAGAAGTTTTCACATCTATAAAACTTGATATTAGCCATTTAAGAATTTTTGATTGTCCCGTATACTCCTGAAAGAAAGGAATATTTGTTGGATATAGTGAAACTTCTAAAGCTTATAGAATCTATATTTCTGGTCAAAAATACATTGAACTTAACAGAGATGTAATATTTGAAGAAGACATTGCCTTCAAGAGATCCAAAACCTCCTCTAAGTTAGAAAATAAAGATCCTCCTAAAAACATGGAAGAGGATCTCACTCCTGAGGTTCCGAGGGAGACTCCATAAGAAGTAGACAATGATGCTCACAATACTCCATTGGAAAAACCTAACAACACAAACCAAAAGAGACCTCTTTGGGTCAGAAAAGTAACCTAGGAAGCTGAAAACTTTGCAGCCCCAGAAGGAATCTTCCGAGAGAGTAAAAGACCTCACAAATTTTCAAACTATGTTGCATTAATGAGTGAGATCACAAATACCTGCTAGTGTTGAAGAAGCTCTAGAACAACATGTATGGAAAGATGCTATGACAGAAGAGTACCAATCCATCATAAAGAATGATGTTTGAGATATTGTACCTAGACTTAAAGACAAATTAGTAGTGTAATCTAAATGACTCTTCAAAATAAGATATGCAACAAGTGGCAACATTGAGAAACACAAAGCCAAATTTGTAGCTAGAGGGTTCTCACAAAAGGAAGGCATTGACTATGAAGAAACTTTTGCTACTGTCGCACAATATACATCCGTCAGCACTATTATAGCCATTGTTGCATCAAAAAGATGAAAAATCCACCAAATGGATGTGAAGACACCCTTTCTGAATAGAACTATTGAAGAAGTATATCTTGAGCAGTCAAAACGGTTCACTATTCACAATGTTGAATCTCATTTTTGTAGGCTAAAGAAAGCATTGTATGGTCTCAAACAAGTCCCGAACTTGGTATGAAAGAATTGATCACTATCTCCTGGGGTTAGGTTTCTCCAAGAGTGATGCAAATCCCAACCTTTACTTCAAGGTAACAAATGGTGACATGGTAATCCTTATTTTATATGTTGATGACTTACTAATCACAGGAGAGGATCTCTTAATCACTCAATGCAAAAATGATTTAGCCTTGGAATTTGTAATGAAGGATTTGGAAATCCTTCACTATTTTCTGGGATTAGAGGTTTGGCAACATGCAGATAACATCCACTCTGAGCCAAGGAAAATATACAGTTGATACTCTGAAGATGTTTGGAATGTTGGAGTGTAGTCCAATGTCCACACCTATGGAAACAAACTTGCATAAATTAAAGGAAGCTGGTGCATACTTAGAATTTGCAGACCCTACACTCTACAGACAGATTATTGGATCCCTGATGTACTTGGTCAACAATAGACCTGATATTTGTTATGTTGTGAATGCACTTAGTCAATTCATGTGTGAACCAAAAGAGATACATCTTGCTGCAACAAAACACATCTTGAGATACCTTCGAGGCATCATTGGACATGGCCTTAAATATTAACAAGTAAACCTTGACCTTCATGGTTACACAGATTCAGATTGGGCTAGAAATGTAGTTGACAGGAAAAGCACATCAGGATGTTGTTTTAGTGTAGGATCAACGATGATTTCCTGGATTAGCAGAAAGCGATCATCTGTTGCACAGAGCTCCACAGAAGCAGAATACATTGCTGCCTCCATGAGTGCAAGAGAAGTTGTGTGGCTTAGAAAGATTCTAGTAGGACTGTTTGGACAACCCTTGGAACCCACTGTCATCCATTGTGACAATCAGAGTTGTATAAAGCTCTCCGTGAATCCAATGTTCCACGACATATCTAAACACATTGAGATTCCTTATCACTATGTTAGAAATATGGTGGAAATGAATGTGATTTAATTGAAGTATATTAGTACAAGTGATCAAACTGCAGACATCCTCACCAAGCCCCTCTCCAGGTCAAAAGTTGTTCAATTTCGAGATAAACTTGGTATGGTTGATAATGTAAATTGAATTTGAGATTGAGTCTAAATTGTATTTCTATTTTGTACTAACATATAAAAGATGTTTAATGTGTAAACACTTTTGTTGTCATGTGTGTGACTCCATGACTTAATGGACCTCCTCTTGTGTGCATTGTAGAATGGTGACGATTTTTTGACAATATACACTTGTATTTGATTGATATTGTAGGGTGAGGACTTTGCAATATTCAATCTCTCCATCAAGATGGATATAATGTGACTTGATATCTGTGGACATGTCATGATGGTTAGGAACTCTTAGACATCATGGTAGATATCATAAGGCTGATGTCATTAAATAAACCATAGATGATTTAGAGATCTTCATGATGTGACGTAATATCTGTTGACATGCCATGATTCAATATCCATATGGTAGACATCATGAGACGTGATGTCAGTGCACATACCATGGATATTTATGAGCTATGATGAATATCATGTGACTTGATATTCTTGCATATACCATATCTCCGATATCATGGTGAGGTGATATCTCCTCTCTTTCACAATTAATGGATTTATTGTGATTTGCATCTTGATGGATTTTATCTTCCCTAGCTAAGAGGGAGTGTTGATGTTTGTAGTTTCGATTAGATAAAATGAATGAGATATTAATATTATGAGAAAAGAATAATTAATATATATATTTGACCTCTTCTCATAATAATAATATCTCAGATCAATTAACATCACATAAACAAATGAATTATCTTATGATCATCGATCCATGGAAGAATCGATGTATATCAATAATACTGATTTGCAGTGTATTGAATATACTTACCGATTTGCTTTGTTAAACATTGGTTAATACATACTGACTGGAGATACTTGTTTGTATTGGTTAATACTACCGATATGTTGCATTTGTTTATATTAGTTAACAATACCCATCGATTGCATTTAATGATCGGTTTCATGAACACCGATTTACTCTTTTGGAGAGACACTTTAATATAGAGTCATACCTCTATACTAACTTGCCTCCTATATATGTATTCATTCATTGATCAATCAAAGACAAGCATATACAACAATTGAATGCAAGTCTTATACATATTCGATCAGCAAGTATTTCTGGAAATATTTCTATCATCATTTGTTTTATAATATTTTCATATTCTCATTGTGCATCATTAAGTAAAAATTGAAGTATCATTTGTGGAATTCAATTTCTTATTTATTTGAATACCTAAAAAGAAGAAAAGATCTATATTAGTGAATATACAAAATAAAGAAATAAAATTGCATCTATATTTCTATTTGCTATAAATCTAATCACTTTAACATATGATTACTCATTTACCATATTTAGCAAAAAGAGGCTTATTTAGAGAAGCATGTATCTAAATTGATTGTCATTGATCTTTTTAATTGAATATCAAGGTATGATTACCCATTTACCATATTTAGCAAAAAGAGGCTTACTTAGAGAAGCATTTATCTAAATGGATTTTCATTGATTGTATGGACATTATTCTAGTAGCAACAAGATGTTTAGAGTCCTAAGAAAGTTATTTCTAGTCAAAATGAAGAAATACAAGAGAGGCTAAAATCAATTCTAAAGAAAGCATGGTAAGAAGCAATGAAGTTCCCTAGGCCATACTAGCACCCAAAGTAGCTAGCTTAGGAATAGCCTCCACACTTGGGGAGATAAGATGAGGATCCATATCATCCAAAGAATCAAAGGCAATAGGAATATCCATGGTCAAATGACTAGGGAGGGCATTCCTCTACTAGAATCCAAATTGTTATTGCATATACATGTCTAATTAATGTGAATGGTTGCATTTATATCATCCCTGGATAGAATACTATGTCTTTCTTCACTTGTGATATCAATATGTGTAGTTGTCTCAATATTATCATGTTACTAGACATGGTTTTAGAACCATTCAAGTTATATGAAGTTTTAGCATATTCTTCCTTTGTATTAAATTCATCTACTTCAAAAGATTCCATGTCTATAATTTACTCTTGGTGTTGTCATTTGAATTAGATGAATAAGGCTACAATTTTATTGATGATAAGAGGAATGGCTTCAAACATATCTTTTTGAGAGATCAAAATGAGTGTACGAGAAGTTGTGTATAGATCACATTTACAAGTAGGCCCTTTTCCGAGAAACATTACTTGACTGATTTTGAACACAAGATGATGCCAAATAAAATTGCATTGGCTAATTATTGTAGTTAAGAAGATTTGAGATCAATTATGAATATATATAGTAAGGGAGAGTATTCTGGTTTGTTGGATAATTTGTCAGGAATTATTCAAAACAAGAATATTGAGGCATGATTAATTGTTCCCCCACGAAAACCTCATTGCAAGCATCCTCAAAAGTAGATGTTCTTAGAACTGAATTTACAAACATTGCAAATATTACATTTCTTTTAAGTAATGATATAGAAGTGATATTTGTTGGTACATATGGATGAGTCAATCTATCAAGCATCTTGCAAAATCTACGTGATAAAAAAATTGAATTCTTATAGGGATCTTTTCTTACCACTACAAACTATAAGAAAGCTTCTTTTGAATTTATAAGTTCTCTAAACAAGTTTACATAAGAGGTTTCAAATTCCACCCAAAAGTGTGTAGAATTTAATGCAAAGTGGATATACCCATAACCACAAGTAACTAGCCTCATATTCATTACAAGTAGAGTTATCCACATGAGCATCCAAAGAGACATTAACATGTGGTGCCTTACTAATAGCTTCAATATTATAAAAGATTCTAAATTGTCACTCGATAATGTGAAAATAGTCTAAGATATAAAATGGATATTTTTTTGTAATTAAAAACCTTATTTATTTCCTTATCCCATTTGTACATCCCTACAACATTAGACAATTTTCTTACCATTGGACTAGTTAGAATCTAGAAGCCTAAACATGGCTTCTTGAATCCCCATGCATAATACACCATCTATTTTTTCTCCAAGCTCCTAAATCCTTGTCATTCATAATTACAAATAAGAATAAGAGATTTTCTTGTAAAAAAAAATCCATAAAATCATCAACCAGGTGCTTGGATATATTCATTCTCCTTCTATTCCTTGGGGTATTGGCACCCCACACTCAACACACCTCTTTGTTCATTTCTTGCATCTAGAGGTTGACAAGATAGATATAGAGAACACACACTAGATATTCTACTGAGAAAGAGTTGAATCTTACAAGTCTTCACACCAATTTCAAAAACTATGTTAGCTAAGACTTGAATAGTATATAATAATTCTTCCCTTCCAAGGGTCAACAACTTTATTTATATCACTATCAACATGTATAAAAGGAATCGTTGAGGTAGAACTCAACAATTATGACTAGGGTCTAGAAGGAATTGAGTCATAGCTTCCCAAACCCCATGTAAGATGCACCATTCATTTCTTTTAAAAGCTCTCAAATACTTGTCACCCATGAACAAATGTTACAATAAGAGAGCAAGGAAATAATTATCCACTTGGCCACATTCAATCTTCTCCCATCCTTTAGAGTATTGGCACCTCACAATCACCACAACTCCTTTTTGCCTTCTTTCATCTAGACGTCAATTCCATAGAATGTAAATTATACTTACTAGATATGCTATTAAGAAGAGTCAAATATTCAAATCCTTCACATTATCTACCCATGTTGCAAGGCAAGAAGTGAATATCATATAAGAATTCTTTCTTATCAAGAACGTGGATGAGATAATATAATGGCTACAACTACACATACGTGGATGAGATAATATAATGGCTACAACTACACATAAATTAAGGCACCAAAACACATAAATACCCACCACCCACACAAACCTTTCTTTTTTAAATCATAAATGCTCAAGCTCTAGCCACCATTGTTTAAAGGGCACTGTCTATGGGGCAGGAAATTTGCACCTTAGTAAACAAAATATGTTGTTAACACAATATGTTAACAACATGTGTGTTAGTCTATTGTATTTGTTTGCAAATTACTAACACACATTAATACAGTAGACTAACACATATATTGTTAACATATTATGTTAACAACATATTTTATTTACTAAGGTACAAATTTCCTGCAATCATTGCCTTCAACTTTCTTTATTAGACACACTCTTTTAACTAGATATGCTACTATTTTAATGGATGAGATAATGAGTAGCAGCAGATTGGGGGGGTTGGGGGCGGGGGCAGAACCACCAGTGCCAAGAACAGCAGTAACAGCCTCCAACCAAGTCGGGAGGCAGTAGAGTGATGCCCACCTAGGAGAGTAGGAGCAGAAGAAGTCCCTAACCCAGGGGCAGCACACAAAACAGGGGGCTCTTGGACGCCATAGGGGGCCGGAATCCCCGTAACGTGCAGGCCAGAAGCAATTCCATTATCACCCAGGGCAGGAACACCCTCAGTCGACGATAGCCCAGCACGAAACACACCCCCAGCACCTGCAGAAAGCACCGTCAACAGATTATACACTGTTAGATGATACATTGTTATTGATGTGATAAGTGTCCAGATCTGATACCAAAATGATGTGTGGATAGAAGATACAAGTCCATAGAAACTCTAATGATGGTTTGAACTAATCCACACTTGCAGTCCAGTTATCTTGTCACAATTCCATCTTTATAGGAAAAGTTATGTCCTATGTGCTTGTTGACCTCTGAAATTTGTTTGCATGTCTGTCCATGTCTGAAATGAATCGAATGTTAAAGCCTGTATTAAGAGTTTATTATGTATAGAAGGAAATGTAGAAACTTCCTTAATAGTAAATCAAACCTCCTTGCCAAGTTATAAAGATGAATGAATGATTTTAATGATGTGTATGAGGTCCAACAGTCTAAGGAATCAAAGGAATTCATAACTTTAAATAATTTTCATAATTCTTTTTAACTCCGCTTTTCTTATAATGAAACACATAAGATAAAATTTATAGAATGTTTATGGTGATGTATTAGTTGATGCTAATGCAGGCATGATGGGTCCAGTTAGATACAATGGTTTGCTATAAAATGATACATTTGACTTTATGAACTTGAGATCTGATTTTTCTATATGTTTGAACATGTAAAAATAGAAAAAGGATGTCAAATTCTGACTAGGAATAGTGAACAATTTGGATAGCAATCCCATTTATGTGTATCTCTATGTATGTATGCATATATGTATATGTTTTATGCCTATAGGCAATAGCTCAAAAGTGCTTACGCTGATTTAAAGAGAAATAGAGAAGTGGCTGCTTTTGCATGCCCTCTACTTGGGATGTTTCTTCCTATTCATGGAGTTGCAACTGCCTTGGCTACTTGGCTTCACATATATCTCAGAGATAGAAGTTGTAAACACACAAAGCTTACCCACAACCACAGCGATTTGGATGTGTTATTGACTTTGCACAAGGCTACACTTGAAGAACAATTTGGGTGCTAAACAAATGGAGTTTTCTATGAGGGACTGCAAATAGAACTGCAGTATGCCCACTCTTACCATGTTGGAACAATTTTTTGTCAAAGCACATGACATACTTTATCTGGGATAATTACAAATCGGTATCATATTAAGAGATATGAGTGGATCATATACATAAATTAGCTACAGAACAGAATTCAACATAGTTTCTATAGTCCATCGTATATAATCTTCACACAGTGTTATTACATATAGAGACATTGAAGTAAACAACTATCTTTAAAAGGTCCCAAAAACTAGAAATACAGAGCAAGGAATTTGTTCAGTAACACTCATAGAGTGTGATATTGACCCTAAGCCTGAAATAAACATCTCCCTCATATGAGTCAGTAGAAATGGTAGCAATTCCTCTTGCCATCAAGAAATCCCCTGTTCCACCCACAACAGATATGTCTCTGTACTTTGTTAAGATGGGATCTGCTCCATTGAAAGTAATGGAGCCCTTGTGATCAGTTGAATTGAGCACAAATGTGAAGCCAAGCCAGGCACTGAAGGTGTTCTTCATGTCATAGAAGTAAAAGCCCTGAGCTCTTCCAACAGGAGGAGAGTGAAGATTGTTGTCAAGAGTAATAGGATCATCAAACACTGCAAGATTCCCAAAATGGTTATTACCAGTCATAATGGTGAGATTAGCTCCTTGAGGGGCTGAAACAAGTGCAGATGTTGCATTCTCTGCATTTTTGCCATTGTAGATTATATCATGAAAATATAACACAAGATTTCTACAGGGCTTTGGAAGCTTCTTTTTCCAGCTACGGCAATCTGCAGATTTTATGAAGATTGCAGATACTAGAAGCCATAGAAAGCATAAATGCAGAACTCTAGCAGCTTTCATTGCCATTGGGAAAAAATATATGGAAATATGAGGAGATTAGAGGTGCAAATTACAGGTTACACTTTAAGTCTATTTATAGCAAATTTAGGTGCATAGCAAAGAAAAATCAAACACCTTTTAGAATTTGGTCTCCACACGGAGGAAGGCGGCCTACCCTCAAATCACTTAATTATTTTGAACCTTCTTGTTATTAGAGTTGATCTTGCTTGGACCATATCATTCAAGATGGATTAGTGTACTGCAGACAATAATCATGGTTTAGTCGGCTAAGAGGATAAAATCTATACGGCTTTTATTTTCTTAAAGTTGAAAATGATTGTAGTCTATTGTTGATATTAAAAAAAATCATCTGTCAGCTCAACATGGTGGAAGATGAGTCACTAAGAGATATTTTATATTTGCACAATGAAATTATATCTGATTCTTACAAATATTTTGAAAAGTATATGAATAAAATATGTTAACTAAAGAGGTTGTGTTTAATTAGTAGGGTCAGGTTTTTAAGATTGAAATGGAAGTTCAAATTTCTATTTTAAGAATTGAAATTATATTTTGAAGGTTGAATTTTAAGTGATAACATTTGGAGTTCGATCTCTTTTATGACTAAAAATCTCATTTTATCAATTATATAAATAAATAAATAAGTTTAGATTAATTAAATTTAAGATAGGAATAAAATAATAATAACAGATGCATACAAGGGTTCCCATCCCATACTGATATGGATTGTGGGCTTTTTGAAAGGAAAAATGGAAAGAATGCATTTTCGATGAATCCTGACAAACATCTCCTAGAATAACTATTCACTCATCATGTGGCCCTTCCTGCTAAAGATATCTTGAAGGTGGAGTTCAAAGTGGAAGTTTTACAAGAGGTGAATGAAAATGTGACTTTTTTGACAAACATGGATTGATTTGGAAATTCAAGGGTTATTGGTCAAGTTTGGCAGGTTTACACCAATGGATCTCGTATACTTGGCACCCCATTTTGACTGGTGATATTCAGATCTACCCCTGTGCTCTAGGTTTGTTTATTTTGTTTTTTTGATAAAGTCAAGGATTACCGCAAGATTTTGTGTGACTATTAATGGGATTGCAATGAGCACTTGCTAATGCTGAAACCATGACATGCTTCTTTTGACCCAACTACTGAAGCTTTCTCTGCTATTTCAATCTGGATGAGAATGTCGAATCTTCCTTTACAATTATGGTTTGACTCTTATTTTGAAGCCATGGGTAATTATTTGGGGGGATTTCTGTGGGTTGATGAAGGTTCTATAGAGTATTCTCACACCATCTATAATTCTGGGTTGACTCTTATTTTGAAGCCATGGGTAATTATTTGGGGGAATTTCTGGGGGTTGATGAAGGTTCTATAGAGTATCCTCACACCACCTATACCCATATTTTGGTCGATATCGACATCTCTAAGGACCTCTTTATTGTGTTCTCACTCAACACCAAATATGGTTGTTGGAATCAAATCTTTGATTATGAGGGCATCCCATTCCGATGTCACAAATGTTACAATATAGGTCACGTAGTAGCACCACAAACGTATGAAAACAAGGCTACTTAATTGAAGGATTCCTCCCCACATCATTACTTAGAAGAAAAGAAAGAGCCAGGTGTGGAAGGTAATGCTGGCTTGGATCCCTCTATGAAGTCATCTAGAGAAGAAATCCATATGTCTTCACTAAGTAGGTTCTAGTCTACTCCAAAGACACTTGTTAATCTCCCTTTGACTAAAAAGGATCAGGTCAAGACTGCTTCATTTCCATGTAAGGGTTTGGATGGGAAAGATGATGATCCCCCTCCTGAAGGGAAAAAGAATGTTAAAACTAAAATGAAGAAAGATTTGGAAGCCAGAGAGCTGTCAGGGAACCCCATAATTATTTTGGATGGGGTAAGGGAGAATCACCAAAAAAACCAAGCGGGAACCAGTGTCTCGAGGATTCTAAGGGAAATTGGACAATAGTTCATTGAAGTTAATTTCAATATGCTTCTCTGCTCCCACTCTAAGAATGGAGCAAAATCTCAAAGTTGTCAATTTGATGCCCCCCTTTTTGTCTCTTTACATTTCCCTGTTAATCATGTTAAGGGGACCAGGTTAGGTTTTTGAGGGTGTTTTGTTTTGGGTATGAGGTTTCCACCCTCTGTGGCCTCACTTGGTACAAACTAGGCTAAATTTTCTTGCTCTTTAATTCAAAGGGTGCAAACCCTGTGCTCCAATTTACTTACCAAACAAAAAACTAATAGATGCATATTTGGAGTGTAGATAAAAAAAGATTTTGATATATGACTGTTACTCAATTTATTTATTTGGCTCTAGAACGTATGAATTGTATAACTACGCATTATGAATTTTGAAACCAAATGTGAATCTGGGTCAGTCCTACACCTATGACTTTGATGCTTACAATTATATTTTTGACCAAATACCCATGATATTGATATTTTTTTGTGGATCTAATCATTTCATCTTCAAATCTTTAAATGTGCCTACAAACAATTTTTGCATATGCCTCTAATTTACAAAAAAATCTTGGTAGATTTGGAGAACATCGTTAAAAATTGGTATCCTCGGTGAAGGAGGCAACTTTCTCCCCTCCTTTGGCATTAGTCAAGCTTCAAATTTTCAATTTCAACAATTTTAGTAATGCTAGAAGATAAGAAGTAGCCAATACATTTGACGCAACTATGATGGTGCTGATGTTTATGGACTTTGATGTAACGATATGTGATGCAATCTATATTGGAGCACAACCAAGTACAAGAGCTAGGATTTTGTAATATATTGATGCAAACAATAATGTGGCTATTGTAAAAAGTTGAATAATGCTCAATAGGTGATCCTTTAGACAAATAGGTGCAAAAGGATTGTCCTAATGATGGATCTCTTAGATGTTTCTTCTTCTAAAATGACCTAAGAGGTGATGTATCTTTGTACTAATTTGGTTCTTTTGTTTGAAAGCTTTAACATGAGAAAAAATGAATAACGACTAGCTGAAAGTGAGAAATCTTAGACTTAGGATAAATTTTGAATTTTATTAAAATGAATAAATCCTACACCTACATTATTGACCTTTATTGGAACTACACTTGTAGTCTTGAACCTAATAGGGGACCTAATCATTTGGGACGTGGAAATTATTTGGGCAATGATTAAGTTTTGTTTCTATTTTGAATCTAAGATGACGTTATTAACAATGTTAAATCAATGAAATAATGTGCTAGAGAAATGCACTTAGGATGCTCATGATGAAGGGTGTCAAAAAGGTAAAAAGGTAAGGTATGTAATCATAAATTTCGCTCTCAATTTGATATGCATATGAATCTAAGAGGTAAGCATACTAAATTAAAATGAAATGATAAAGACAATTAGAATAATAATATTAGAACAATAATCTAGAGTCAACCTATGAATTGCAAATAAACTTGAAAGTGTAATTACTAATAATAATATGCATTATTATACCCCCTTGATTTTGCCTTTCAACAAAAGGACACACAATCGAGGAGATAAATATTAGATAAGTGCTAAGCATAATAGTATGATAATCATTATGTAGAAAGTGAGCATAAGCATGACAAACTAAATATAAAGCATAAATGTGATACTTTGAGAATGAAAAAACTAAACTTAAATAATAAAAATACACTTACCGTTGATACATATCTTTGTGGGGCTAATAAATATGTGAAATGAAAGATAAATATGACATCATTGGTTGCCACCAATTTGAACAACCATGGATGAATGCATCCTTAAAAAAACAATTAGCTTACTTCCAAGTAATAAGATCAAGTGAGAATAATAGAAATGACCATAGCCTAAAAGTAAAATATATAATATGTTAGTAATGGATGGGTAGATAGATTGAGTCAATGAAGTCAACACCATTAATCATGTCTATATAACAACACTCCAAAGATATATCAATCAAATCCATGTCATGTATGAGACTATCCATGCTATAATAAAGTGTCTTTACTCCCCCCAAAAGTGAACATTATACTTTGAAACGAAAGGTTAAGATTATTTACTCCTTTTTAATTTTTATGATGTGTGATAATTTCATATGTGACCTCGTGTCTTATTTTTTCATTAGTCTATCATCCACTTGACTAAAAATCAAGAATGATCTAAATATATTTTTAAAATTTTTGTCCACTCCATGGTAAGATAAGAGTAGTTAGCACAAAATATGTTGAAATTGTATGATCAAATTGTCTTATTTGACCTTTTATTTGTAAAGAAATAAAATTACATACTTATACTTATTTTACAGTAAAACAATTATCTAATTTTTATTGTATAAAATTGAAAATGACAAAAAACTAATTATTGATATTTAAAAAAAAAATTCAAAAGTAAGCCCCACACACACACATATTATTAAATTGATTTGAAGGCTCAATTATATTTATAATTATTGATATTAAAAAATAATTGATTGTCATCTACTAATATTTTTAATAATTTTTATACGTATACAAATTACATAATAGATAAATCTATTATCAATGTGATAAGTGGGAATCCAACGAATTATTAGTTCCAATGTCAATTGTACTTGCCTAGGCAATATACTATTGCATTCACTTGTGCACAATTAGTGAATTAGTTATGCACCAATCAACCAATCATAAGTCACTATTCTTTTGTCGTTTGAATATTTCTAATGTTTAAATATTTATTTACTAATTAAATATATTATATAAATTACTTATCTCCATTATGATTGGTTCAATTGATTTGGCCTTATAGGATTGAACTTTTTTTTTGGCAAGATTTGTGAAATACAAATGTTAAAAAAAGAATGCTAATATCTTTTTTACTAGTTGAATTCACTGCTTGTAAATTCCTTTAAAACTGTCTTATGCTTTGAATAAAGAGTAATAATATTGTGAAAAAATAATGCCGAAATCTCATTAATTTATTACTTTTCATCTTTTCACTTCACTAGTCTATCATATTCCTTCATTACAAGTCAAAACTAATTTGAATATCTCATGAGAAAAGAGAAGTTATCATGATATATATTAGTAATATTTGATCCTTATTATAAAACTACTTACATATAATTATTTATTATAGAAACATTTTTTTAAATAAATGTAAATAAATAGTATAAATAATTTTTATAGAAGAAGTGGTATACAAATATGTATATAATTAAATTTAAAATTAAGAAATATATAATAAATAAATATTTTAGAAGTGAATATTAAAAAGATTGTAATAGACAACAGTTCTTTACTTTTTAATTTAAATTTAGAATATACATTATGATTATATTTTATGAATTTTTGAAATGTTTATTAAATTAGGTCAATATTGCACTTGGTTCGACACTTATGATTGTAGCTTTAACCTGATTTCCATGGTATTAATATTTTGTAGTGGATCTAATCATGTCAATTTGAAATCTTTAAATGTACTTGTAAACAATTGTGTCTTACTACAAAAAACTTGGTTGTGTCGATGAATACTTCTAAAACTTGGTGGGTAGATGTAGGATACAACTTGTTCCCCTTTATTTTTCTTAGTCTAGACTTAGGGGTTGAATTTCAATAAGTTTGATAATGTTAGAAGATGACAAAAATGACAAAACTAATTGAGGTGACTATATAGTGTTTAATATTTTAGATTTTGATGTAATTATGTGTGATGGAATGGATGTTAGATTGACTTAGTACAAGAGGTTGAACTTTATGATGTGTTAATGCAAAGGCTAATATTCCTATTGTGGAAAGTTAAATTTTGACAAAGAAGTGTAAAGGGGTTGTCCTCACGTTGGACTTCTTAGATGTTTCTTCTTATAAAATAACCTTGAGAGTGATGTCCAAGGTACAAAATTTAAAAAATTTAGCATGGGAAATAATAAATCTTGACTATTTGAAAGTGGATCATCTTGGGCTCAATAATTTTTTTGAATTTAAACAAAGTGAACAAATCCTATAGTTATGTTATTGATATGGTTGGAATTTCATATGTGGTAGAAAGCCCAATAGAGGAATTAATAATTTGGGATTTGGAAATTGTCTAAGTAGGGATTACATTTTATTTTCTATTTTAAATTAGATTTTGTGAGATTAGTGGGAGTGCTAAATCGGTTGTTGTCACAATTTATTTTGCACCCTTTCTTGGCGTATGACCTCTAAGTGTGGGACCTTGCGCGTATGAGGTTGAATCTCTGTAGAAGGTTGTCTTCCTTTCCAATCAGGGTGCAATATTGAACCAACCCAATACTTAAAGCCTATTTCTAACCTAATCTAATAGCTTGTAGGAAAAATGGGAGAAGGATTGCAAGAAAGTAAAGGAGTGATGCACCAAATTAAAACATGTTTATCTCTGCCTATGAATGCAAAAAACATAAATAAAGGACCCCAAAACATACACCATTCTTATTATCTTATTCTATTCGAAGGATATATATGCAGGTTATAAGTTATGAGATGTTGCAAGGAAAGATGCATTCAAAATACAACTAAAAGTAGATTTAACACAACATACAAGATAGGAACAAAGAAAAGAAGCATCCAACACAAGGCAAGAACAAATACACGAGATATATGAATGTAAGAAGAGGTAAAACCAAGAATTTCTATTAATGTAATGCAAGGAAAAGTTACAATTGTAGAACATAAGTTACTGCAAAAGAAAAAAAAAAGAACCCATAGAATATGTACAAGAATTGCCTTTATAGTGTAGACATAACTTAGATTTTGCATTTGAGTTCAATCCCCAACTAGACTAGGGTTAGGTTACAAAAGGGTAGATAGGATGAATCTGATCTTTGTGTGTACATTTTGATTCATGAAGTCAATAGAAAGAAGCCAAATGAATGCACCTTTGTAGACATAAGGGACAACCATGCCCTGCAAAGAAGAACAACATATTGAAACAATAAATGGGCATGGAAGCGCTTGGGTGGCGTATGTAGGACTAGAAAATTATGGCACCACATTGAGAGCTAACAGATACATAGGAAAGTCACTAAAATCATATCTACATTGAAACACACCATATCATGGCTGTTGAAATAAAATTTAGCTCATTGGTTGAAAATGGGCCGTTGATGAAGAATCATGTATGTTATTGGATGACTAGGAAAGAAGAAAGTATCCAAAAAATCAGAGATACCAATTGTAGCTTCTCCTTGATGTGCACATATTATCCTAATCTGGATGCTTTATGTCCTTTTTACAATAGATTGGAGAGACACCAAACAATGTCCCCCTAGTAGGCTCTCGTTTGTCTAATTAGAATGCTTTGTGCCTATTACTATGAATCATTAGAGAGACCCCAATGAACTCTTGTTGTTGGCCTCCACCTATTGGGTAGACCAATCACAAATTTTCCCCGAATCTCAAATGTCTTACTGATCCACAAGATTCATTGGAGGGACCCTATTCGATCTCACCCCAACAACTTCCTATCTCCTTGACCAACCATACTAGGGAATCCCTAATAGATCTCCTAATGACAGTCACCTCTCTGTTTGACCCATGAAATCATCGGAGAGACCCAATGGATCTCACCTCGATATGAGACTTGACATCTGAGAGATCAAAGAGACCCTAGTAGACCTCCTCTAGATTAGAGACCCTCATGTCTATGTGTCCAATCTATCTCCACCACATGTAAAAACATATCTTGTATTACATGCCTCTAGTGGAGAAATTTTTTTGAGTTACCAAAAATGTAGATAATAGGTTGAGTTTACAACAAATGTCAAAAATACGACAAATTTAGTCCATGATGAAAGTATCTCAGGTCATCTTTCTTTGATGGGATAATAGTGGAAAATAATGCCAACATCAATCAAATGTTGTACTAGATAAATACACTAAAGAAACTCATGAGAAATGTTGTACAATAAAAGGTAAAAATGTAAATTATGTACTTTTAAACTCTATTTTTTCCTCACTTTAGTGTGCGTGGGAATTGACATGATCAAGCATACCAAATTAAAATAAAAGTTAAACACAATTGGAAGCATCATAGTTGGACCAACAATGCACATTCAATCTATGACTTGGAAATAATATTGAAAATGTAACTAGTAATAATAGGTCCCCTTATTTTTGTGTGTTCCATGAAGGATCACACACTAATAAGGGAGAGAGAAACACTAGATAAGATCTAAGCATAATACCACGATAGTAATTGTATAAAAAGTGACCAAAAGTGTGAAAAGAATATAAATTGAGCATGAGAAAACTAAATTAAAATAAACAAAGAATAAAATACATACCTTTACATGGGTAAAATGTATGTCAAGTAGAAGATGAAAGATATCCCATTATTTTCCCCTAATTTGAGCAAGGATGGATGTATGTATCCTTTAACAACAACAAACACCTTACCTCAAAGTGATAAGATTAGGTGAAAACAATAGAAATGAACACAAGATACATGTAGAATATGCAATGTGAAGTAAGAGAGATAGACATAGAGATTCAACTATTGAAACCATCACCGTCATGTGTGTCTATAAAAATTTACTCAAAAGAGATATAAATAGAATAATGCCCTCTAATGAAATATCTATCCCACCATAAAGTGTTTCTCTATGAACAAAATTTTAGAGTAATAAGTCATTTCACTTATTAATTAAATCATCGATTTAATTATTAAGTCACTTATTATCTCTAGTTCACTTAAGCTAAACTTTAGGCATATAATAATTAATTCTTTTATTAATTATTATCATGCAACCTAGACTTTTCCCTTTTAGGGTTTTGATATCCTTTTATAAGGATTGATCTCTCTGTATTTCACCACTTAGTGAATTATTTGAGGATGCTATTGTATTGAGGGTTTTCTCTCCATTGTTTGCACAATATGTTTCCTCTTTCATCGATCTGTTATTTTTGGCCTCCATAACTTTTGCTTCTCTCTATCTGTGACAAGTTTTCATGCAGGCAATTCTTGGGAGCTGCAGGGTTGAGTTTTCATCAACTCCAATATGGTATCATAGCTCTAGATCTTCATGCACACGTTCTCTTCATGAAATATTTGTCCTTGTTCTTCAAATATGTGTTTGAAAGAGGTTTTCTATTTCAAATTTTTGTGGATCTGGGGGAGTTTGTTTTTGGAGCACTTTGGGCTCAAACGAACCTCACGATTGCACTCAAAAGGCCCAAAAACCCCTATTTTCATATAAGGCATGTCTGATTTGGACACAGTTACATTTCTGAGGCCATTTTTTTTGCATGTAAGGACTTATTTTTGGCACGCAGACTGAGGCTGAGAAAACTATATATATACATATATATATTCTTGTACCTCCGCCAATTTTGGCCAAATTTTTGGTAGTCCCACTATATTTAGCGGCATCGCTAGATTTAGCGGAGCTCCACCAGATTTAGCAGAGATCACTTGGAGTTCTTCTTGTTTTGGAGCCCTCTTCATTTTTTTGATCATATCTTGAGAAAATGAAAGCGTTTTTGGGAAAATGAGATATCATCGAAAAGTTAGTTCCCAGCCCGATCTGATTTTTTAGGTTTGGTTTTTTGATTTTTCCTTCTTGTAGTGTTTTTGGCCAGTCAAATTCAGGGTTCCTATTTGCATTATAGGAGCCATATCTTGCTCATTTGGGCTCCATTTTACGACTTCTGCACATCGTTGAAAAGCTGGTTCTATGCTCTTTCTTTTGGTATGGGTCCCATTTACAAAATATGCTCCAGGTATATTTTATTGACTTTTTTACTTTTTTGCAATCTGGTGGATATCTTGGATGTTTCAGGTCCTAGGATCATTTTCCTTGCATGGGATGACTCCTTTTTGGCTGTTACTTATGTTCTTACAGATTTTTGTCATTCATGAGCATTGTAGACATCTATTTTTGTAGTATTTCTTTTTTTGCAAACACACTGAGATAAAGTGCCATCTGTTGCATACTTGGGACCTTGCACATTTTGTGCTTGTTTATACTTGCACTACATTATAACTTGCCATGGGGGTTGATCTTTGTGTTCCAAGCATTGGGTATTTTGATTTGATTATTTGTATCATAAAATTTAATTACTATGGATCTGGATCCTCTTGAAACCATAAATTTGACTGACTCAAATGTCTAGAACAAGTTTTAAGAATAATTTATATATAGTTGAAATTAGTTATAATAAAATTATAATTAATGTTACTAATATTTTTATATAAAATTTAATAGTAAAATGTTTGAATGGTTAAAATTAATTATTAAAAAAATAATTCTAAGATTTATATATACAATTTAATAAAGGTTCATTCCAATTCACGTTCTTCAATATTATTACAAACTTTTCCATGACACTTTAACTCAATTTTACTTTTTCGAGACATCATGAAATATATGTAATGTAGAAAATATCTAACATGGTTAGGAACTAGCTATTGAACTACACAATCAAATTAAAGTCAATAAATAAATAATTATATCGAGAGTCAAACCAATAAAGGTAGTTTGAATAGAAGTACTAATATCTTTATATTGATATTCAACATTGAAAATTAATCTATACATAATAATTAGGAGAAAATAAGACTCTTATTATAATGTATTTGGGTATGCAAATTTTAATGCAACCTTCTGTAGATAATGTTTTAAAATATTATAGTTATTACTAACTTCATTCTATATTCTTGAGAAAAAAACACTAGAATTTCTAATCTAATACATTCACACTTACATGATAAAAAATGAATGCTGACAATTATATATTGATGCACATGAAGAATTATTCCACTTTACCCATATTATATTATCTTCTCTTTGTTTCCTCCAACACAAAAAACTTTTTATTGTCTATAGTAAATACCATTAATATAAGACCAAGCACACCTCTTTGATACAATTCCAATAATGTTTTGTTCAAATATGCAGAAATTATATATTGTATTAAAAATAAATGATTAAAAGAAAATATAGAATACACGCATATTTAAAATGTTATACAAGAAATTCTATGTATTTAAATGTTGAATTGAAATTGTAAATTAAACTAATATATCTTGTATATGCATCAAATTATATTTTGTTAGATTTCATATTGTGGACCTTGTAGAATATACACACAATGGTTTTGTTGAGATGACAATATGAACATTCAAGTAGCTAATAAAAAGTAAAGTAATGTTGCTTGTTCAAGTCATATGATACTCATGATGACAAGGAACAAATGATAAGTTGTTTTCACTAGATATGTTTTATGGTTGAAACTACATACCTGTGTGACATTGATATTCAATCCAAAAATATTAACTATACCATCTTTTGAGAAAGATAATATTTTAACTAGATTTTAATGTTGTGAGGGTATTTTTCTTGAGTTCATTTGCAACTAGAAATAATAATTTATTTGAAAAAAGTGATATAGCTGTAATTTATCATAGGTTATAGTGGAATTTAAGGGAAAAGCACCATTGGTCACCCTTGTTCCAATTACTGTTCACTCTTTGCTTACCAAACCTCTCGATTTCTAACTTTAAATAAACCAAAAAGATGATAACTAAAGGCCCATTAATACCCACATGCTATATTTTGATTTTTAATGTCTACAAAGATTTTGTATGCTTATGCAATCAATCAATTTTCATATTTTGGATGACAATGGAAATTGTGAAAGATACACAAATTAAATTAAGTAAATCTTTTATCCAACACTATGTATGCAAGTTATTAATAGAATAATTTATTTGTTTGGTGAATTGTATAGTGGACTCTCCTATCCCTATATATTTGTCCTCCACTTTCCATGGACGTGACTACACTATTTATATTTCCTTCTATAGGGGATTAGAATTATTTATAGGAATGAATGAACCTCAACATTTTAGAATCTAAATTTTATGTCTCATCCCCTTCTCTCTTTAAAATATGTTTCTTATTTTTATTTTGCTAGGTAAAGTGAGAGGGTTGTTGGGGCCTTCTTGGCAAACTCTTTGTCTTGAGATAAATGTATTTTTCTGATCCATGCTCTTCTTATAATTATTTAGTCCTAATGCCTTATTTTCTTTGGAATTAAAGAGAATGTGTTGTAACTTTAGTGTAGTGTATATGCATCTTTCATGTCTTCCTTGAAGTAGCCAACAATTAGATTAGTAGCTATAATAGTTAAGGGTGTTCCTGAAGGAGATTCTATGAAATTAATTTCTTATGTACGAGATAATAATAAGGTATGAGGAATCCTCTTGTAGTGTGATATTCTAAATGTAGAATTAACTAGTAAAATTTCCTTATGTTTCATGGGTTGTATTGTGATTATTTTTAATGTGGAATTAACTAGTAAAATGTAATTATATTTCATGGGACCATTTCACTGATAGTGTCTTAAGTCCCTCCATGGGATCATCACCTTAGATACCTGATGGTAACCTCATAGGGGTCTCAAATCCCATGATGGGGATTGCTACTTGCAAATAATCACTCTCAGCTAATCAAGCACAACCAAGATCCTTCATTACATGGTCCACACCAAACGTCAGATATGTTAATAATTTGTACCATGATCCTTCATTCATACCTTAGGGAAATTCTCATACCCCTCTCAAACAATGCTTCCACTCCTTGAATCCTTGCACCCCTCTCTGATCATTGTGAAGGTGTCCTTTACTAACAATTTAGAATCCCATCAGTCTTGTTACTGACCCTTGGATATTACACATTGAATAATTCTCTAATTAATCACACCCTTAACCAAACTTGGACACTTATCCTGCTTCGATACTTCTAGAATTTTCCCATACAAAATCATCTCACAATACTCCAACGAAAATCACTTTTACAATTATGATCTAAAATTAAGACCCCACTGTCCAACCTAAGACATTAACTTGTATCTCTACAAACTCTTATCAAATCACTCTCTCTTCTGATCCATATCCTTCTCCAGTTGTTTATCCTTTCTCTAGACTCTCTAAGGTCTTCTTCTTACCCTCTAAAACAAACAACAAATTACTTTTTAAATGGACAAAGCCCTACTCACCCTGTCACTGCTTTGTGACAATTTCTATCATCTTTTACTGTCCCAACCACGTGCCAAACGGGTGCATGGTCTCCTACAACATAGAGGAAAGGTATTTTAAATCATTCTCCATATCGTTTACAAACATGGGGACTTATCACACGTGGAAGAAATAAAAAACTACATTTTACTGCCCTCGGGATATCCTAAACAAGGGTTAGGAACAATCTTTAATCAAACAACAATATCTTCCTTGGTACCCAACAAAATTAGATGCCTCCAAAGCCTTTACCCTTAAATAGGTCCTTGGAGAGAAAGGTTTTATTAATGTAGAGTCATTAGAAGTGTTCTCAATAGGATCCAAATTGATTCTTCAATCTTTCTTAGGTTGTGCATCTTGAGGCAATCTTGATCACAAGTTCTTGCTTCTCCCCAAATAACCTTAAAGGTCAAAAACACATGCTTTAGGGCTACAAAAAACTCACTCATTAAAAGTTCCATCCACTCACTAGGTCTCTTCCCTACCCACTAATCACATCTAAGTTTGATTACAACTTCAACATAAAATGATTCCACTCTATCTCTGATACATGCACTTGTTGACTGGTTGCATACTTCCACAACATCTGATCATCATACATTACTAATCAAAGATTTTGAGTGATTGATTCACTCTTCCTCTTAACACTCTATGAAAAAAAACCCTCTTATACTCATCCTTGGATCATACTTCATACCTTCTGATCTCTCAAACACACAAAAACCATTTACTAAGTCTATTAACATACCTAGTCTATTTTGTCAATACTTTCCTATGTCTGTCCCGTTTCATTGTACAATACACTTAGACTTTACTTGTTGGCCAAAACCCTAGCCCTTGAGGATCCAAACCTTACACAATATCCAATACCTTTCCCATACAATTCTCAACTCACCATACTCGGATTTCATCATCTTTTATAAATGAAATCTAAACTTAAAACTTTACTACGTAACCTTGACACTCACTAACACCTCTGCAACCCCGAACCCAAACTTCCCTTTTTATTGTGACCAGTAACCATCTCTAACCACTTGGCATTCATTTGGGCATACAAGGTCACTATCCCAGCCTTCATACCTAAAACCACTCCTCTATGCATGAACAAAACATAACCATTCTCAGTTTACTATCCTAACATGACAAACATAAACATCTCTACATACAATTAACAATCTGTACATACCTCAAACCCATAGATTCCTTCAAGGAACTTGACATCTTCCAGCCTCTCCAAGGCCCTTATCATGACCCTCACAACACTCACCAATCCTTCCATTTGTTTGTATGAGAAAAGTCTTCATTAGAACAAGCTGTCATTGTCTTATTATTAGAATATACTTCCTGTCCTAACTTGACAACTAGATCTCTCTCCTTTCCAAACTCATCAACACCTTTCCTTATAAAAGGTCCACTCAATCTGTAACGCCCCGCCAGGGAACCTAGGAGAAGTTAACCTTAAACATGATACTAACATATACATAATGATTTTTTTTTAAAAGTTTACAATTGATAATGAATAACAACGCGGAAGCAATATAATATAAGACAATACATACTCATAAATGTAACTCATTTATATATTACAAATCTTGAGGGTTCCATGACATAAAATTATGTAGGTTAACTAATCTACTAAATACAATGAACAATATACAATCTTCATATAATGCAAATGAATAATCAACATCATCATTTCATAAATGAAACCTAGATACAACTAATACCATAAGGTATACATAATGAACCAACATCCACTGTATAAGTCATAGGGTATGTGACAAAAATCAATATAAAGTACAATACAATATCCTAGAATATCACAACTAATACAATGATACAAGTAAGCAACTTAAGAAAGATAATAGAAAGTTTCCAATAATGAAGAACAAGAAGGTACAACTGCAACAAGGATCATCCAAGAAAAAGTCATGAACGTCAGATCTCAATGGTAATAAGAATCACTACCACTTGACCTCGTGGAACCAAAGGTCCACTCCCACTGTGCTAAGGAGATAACAACAAGCCCACACACACGAGAAACAACCAACAAGAAAAACTAATGCAAAGGTACACTTGATAAAAATCTAGCAAGAAGACACCAAGGTTTAAGTATAAAAGATCAAGAGACCAACAAGTGTACCAAATACTCACATAGGAACCTAGAACACATATAGGGAAGTGTCATCACATAAGTCCACCTTTGAGTTACCCTCGTAGCCCAACTAGACCTGGCCCCCAAGTGAGTCTATGTGGCTCAGTAATCCTTTCGTACAGATAAGGATTCTAATCAAGAAGACCTCAAACAAGCATCCTCTCTCTCACTCTCATCCTAGCCTGTACTAGCACTTAAGGCATGGGTGAGGACACAAAAAATTATGTTATTAATGTTTCTCTCCTAATAGATTTATTAAGTTGTCACTTTTTAGGTCACTTGTAATGAGTTACCCTAGTAGCCTCTTAGGGCCCTAGCCCCCAATGCAAGCCACTTCCCTTCTATGCTCCTAGATAACCTACCCTAATGCTCCCAGCCGTAGGACCAAAAAGAAGACAACCAAAACCATAAAAGACTTCTTGTAAAGCATTAAGTCATGAAATCACCAATACAAATGTTGGAGCATAACAAAGAAATATACATCCTATACAAGGATCCAAACAGCCCATCCCATACTTGACATCTCAATAACCAATACAAAAAACACATGGTTATCACATCATAAGATCAATGACCATAAAACACCGGTAGCATCTTTCTCCGAACATGGACTAAATCATAAACATAAAGAACCATGATTCATAAAACAACCAGATAAGAAGAAACGAGGTGACCAAGTTAATAAGACTATACACAACAATGGTCGTCACTTCCTGTGGTCAAATACATATTGATCGAGACTCACAAACACATCACATCACATCACAGGTGCACAAGGCGACATAGGAATAAATTGATGACTTCAAAATGGTTATAAATTTCCCATAATTCAAGCACAAAGTGTAAGAAAGTATAAAACCATAAAATAATTCAAGACTCAAGAGATAAAATCCCCTCCTACGACATTACTCTGCCCATACTGACATTTAGTCACAAATGAAAACAAAATAAAACTCCAATTATGAAACACATCCATATATAAACTCTCTTTTGACCATGTAATTAATATTAATTAACTTATAAACATACCAAATTATAAATCAATTAATTAACTTATAAATAAGTCTCATCATTTTTTTTAATTCTAATTTAAAAATAAATCATTACCTATATATATATATATATATATATATATTCACTAATTAAATTATTTATAATCTATCCCAACAATAAAATTGAATTAAATAAATAAAATATTATTTTAAAACCAAAATTTTTCTTAAAGTATAGATTTATTGTAGTTTAAAATATAACTTAATTTTAAATAAAACTAATCTAAATTCTAAAAAAAGCCTTTAAGTTAGGGGGGAAATTAACCCCACCCCATCCTCATGTGAGAATTAACAAAATTAAAAAGGAGCAAGAAAAGGGAGGGGTGTGTGGCCCCACCCCCTCTCCTTAAACAATTACATGCGTAAGGCATGGCGAGGGGGTGCACTCAACGCTAACCCTCCCCCATATAAGAGGGAAGTGGGTGGGCGACATGCTTTCCGACCCCACCCACAATTTTGTTTTTAATATATATATATATATATTTATATTTATATTTTTATTTATATTTATATTTTTTTCATATTTTTATACAAATAATTTTCTGGTTAAATTTTCTACGTTTTTCCATTAGGCCTCAATTTCTTTTTAATTAATTTTTTTAATAACAGAATATAAATGTACATGTTTACACATATAATTTTCTCTTTCTTTTTTCTTTTTTAAATACTGTATATATTTTTAAATCGCTGGTGACTTTCCAGCAAGCCATATTTTTTTGAATATTTTTTTTTTAAAATAAACAAATAAATAAAATTTATTTATTTTCTTTAAAGTAACTTCCTTTCAATTTCTTCTATAAAATATAGATATATTTTTAAATATTCTATTTAAACCAATACAATTATTTTCCTAAAACATACACTTTTAACCAAATAATCACATAACGTTTCCTTTCAAAGTAAAAGACATATATGCTCATAAGCAACACCTGGATGCTCGTATGCATATTGAAATATATATAATTTAATAGAATTAGGTTAAATTCAAGGGTTTTAACCAATAATTTAATCAAATTTGTTCTTATGTGGGAATCTAAACCTTTTCCAATATAGACAATTTGAGGACTAGTTTCCGATCCTAAATTTATTTCCTCCAAGTCCTCAATTTTAGCATTGCTTACTTTTGTTGGATCATTATGTTGATTACTAAACAATGCTTCAAGTTCAACCAGACCCCTTGGAATCTGATTAGAACCTAATTGAACAACCTCACTTCCTAAAACATAATCTTTACCATCACGAGTTTCAAGTAATGTACTACAATCAATGCTAGGGTTCTCATAATGGTCCAGACATTGAATGAACTTTAGAATATCTTGGTCATCCTAAAAAACTTACCAGTTGTATATGTTATCTGGAACAACCGGCCTTGTCTTGACTTCCAATATTGATACCCCAAGTAAGGTCTGATCATCTGTTTTCAAAGCAACATTTGCTAAGAAATCTGCCATTATATTCTTTGACCTTTCTATATATCAAAGGCATCAAACATTTCAATTTGATCCCAAATAGCATATTTATACATTTTTAATCTTTCATTCTTTACTGTATTTTTGGATTTGATCTGGGCTACCACTAATTCAGAATCACCAAAAACTTTTAAACATTTAATTCCATGTTTGATGGCAATCTCTAGCCCTAAAGACAAAGCTTCATACTCTGCAGTATTGTTTGTACATTGGAAGGCCAATAAAAAGGAATACTTAAAAGTTATACCTGATGGAGATATCAATAACACACTAGCCCCTAAGCCTTCTTTTGAGCAAGCTCGATCAAAATACATTTTCCATAATCCATTACTTTGTACATTTAATTCTTTGACCAAAGGATCCATATTTTCACTTTGATGGTAGTGGTCATTCTTCTGTACTCTAAAATTTTCCATATCCACATCAATGCAACAATTAATGTTAGTGTCTTCAAACCATTCTATCATGTGAGGAGTTCTACCCTCCCTTGACACCTTAACATTATTCCCAACAATGTTAAAAGTAGCATATGATAAATCACTTTGTATACTACCTCCCATTGAAGCACTCCACTTTCTTGACAACAACATCCCATAGTGTGGTGGTATATCAATAACAAGAACATTCATAGTCAACACCACATCAGGACATATTGCTAATTTATAAGGCATTTGGTTCCGATCACAGGAACTTCTCTAGAATCCATTACTTGGCATCTCCCATGAGGAGTATCAACTTGTAGTCCCATTGACCTCATTATTTCCACTGGCATAACAGTGTTTGATGCTCCTGAATCAATCATACAATTTTTAGCATCCTTCCATTAATCACCAATGAAATAAAAATGGGTCAACAACCTTAGGGGAAGAAGTTGTGTTAAAGAAAATTTGAGGAATCTCAGAAGTCAATACTTCAACTTCTTTCCCTTTGTTAATTGGTTTCTTATCAACATTCTCTATTTTTTGGACTTTCATTATGGGCACACTGTTTAATAATGACAACACCTTTTCCTTATGTTCTTTGATTCTCATCATCTCTAAAAATGGTACTTTCACAATCATTTGAGATAAACAGTGTCCCATGTCAACTGGAGTATGTTTTACATCTGAGGACTTAGATTTTTCAATAGTAATGATATTATCCTCATTGTGTATATTCAGAGTTGGTTCCTCTTTCTGAAATTTTTCATTTTCTACCTTTGGAGGATATACTTCCTGTACTTTTGCTTCTACTTCTTGTACAACTACAGGCTTTACAACTTTTGTTACAACTTTGAACTTAGGCTTATATGCATTTTCCCCAGGTCCTTCCTTCTTTTGTACATTTTTAGTGTCTATTTTGTTTTCTTTTATAAACACACCTGATGGATGACTACCAGAACCTCCCACTACTCTGTTTCTCAAATGATAATTGCTTCTAGCCTTATTTACCAAATCTGCAGTAATCTATGCTTTCTCTTCATCTGAAGCTTTCCTGACTAAAGGCATATCTTGACTGTTTTGTGCATAACACATTATATGGTCATCAGTCTCCTCTACTTCACTATCTGATAAAACTTGTTGATGACTGACCTCTATATTTCCTTGTGAACTATATAAATCCTGATTTTCATTTTCAGTATCTGAATCTATATCATGACATGAATATGCATTTGTCATATTATGGTCACATTGCTCACCCTCATCATTTCCCTTTTCTTCATTTACTTTCAAATCCAAGGAAACAATACAAAAATTAGGGTTATGTGGGGGTTCACAAGCCTCACATCTAAGGTCATCATTGCAAAAATGGACAACATTCTTATGTAGAGGGTCTGGAGTTTTGTTATCATTTTTCTCCTTTCTAGGTGATACAATAGGCTTCCTATCCTTAAACTGAGTTCCATAAGGATGATTCTGCATTATTTTTTGAGGATTACATGTATTATTGTAAGAAGGCCTATTGTTCTAAGGAGCCCCATATTCCTTATATTCTAGTTCTTTTAGGTTGCTCCTACTAAACCTTGAGTCATCTCTCCTATTTAATTTACCAGACACTCTTCTATTTATTTCAATATTCACTGCTATCTTATAAGCATCAGTACAAGTTCTAGGGTTTTTATCCCTAAGAGCATATCCCATCTTAGAATCAAAGGCATTTAAATAAGTTGCTAAACATAACTCTTCATCTAGCCTTATCTTCTGAAATAGCTTGTGCATAGCTCTTTGAAATCTGGTATTAAACTCAGTGACCTCTTCATTGTAATTCTTTTTGATGTTATTGAATTCATTCAACAAAAAGCCTAGATTTGTTTTATCACCATACTGATCTTTAAATAATTCAATTAACTCATCCATGGAAGCAACAAAACCATTAGAAAGGCTTCTAAACCATTCTCTAGCATCCTCTACTAGAGACTGAACAAAAAGTTTCATTAATACATCCTCATGAGTGATATTTAAATCATCAACAAAATCAATGAACTTTCTTAAATGTGTTTCACAAGAAATAACATTGTTACCTGTGAACTTTGGGAGCTTTTATCCTATATCACCCACATCTTTTGGGAATGAATTAGGATATCTAGGGATACCAATGAAGTTAAACTATTTATATCTTTCAGTATGCAATGGTTTTCTTTGAAAACTATCATTCTCTTTAAAAGTAATAGCTTTTGCTTTGAAAGCTGTAGTATTCTCTACTCCCGAATATTTGGAAGACTGCAAAAAATCTATTTTCTTCTTCATTTCAATTGTTGGAGCTTCCATTTATGCCTTTTCTAACATCTTTTCCATGGTCTCCTTTTCAATTCTTAATTTCTCCAAATCAATATCCAACTTGGACATTTGCTCTGTTAAAGGCTTCTGAAACCTAAGTTCTTCATTTATGTATTTAGTCATTTTTTGCTTACCTTTGTTCCTTATGTGAACTAGAAGCTTTATAAGTAAGTGGTATTTCTTCATCTTTTTGAGACCTCTTTGTACCTTTTATATTTTGATGTCTTAAGGATCTTCTTTTACTCTTATCAACGTCCTTATGCTCATGTATTTTCTTTCTCTGTTCTCTCTCTCTTTTTATTTGTTGAATAAGGGCGAGATGTTTTATGATAAGTTTTTCCTCATTTGCAAGCTCATCAAAGGGAGCTTCTTCAAAATCTGAACTAGATGTATTTATTTCCCCTCTTTCATTAGAAGTAGAAGTAACTGTAGGTGTTTCTAATACTTTCTCCGTAGCTTCTTCATATTCTAAAGTATTTCCATCATGAGAAGGCTAATTGCTGCTCACTTTTCTCCTAGTACTATTTCCTTTATCTCTTGGAGGAGTTTCATCAATGCTAACTTGGTTTCTTTTCCTCCTCTAGGCAATCTCCATCCTCGAGGATGATGGGATTCCACCATCTAAGGCCTTCTCAGGATTATTTTTCATTCTTGACCTAGTATTCATTCTGAAAGATATTTACTAAATTTGTACTGATCTTAGAGATTTTCTTTAGAGTCGCCATCCAACAATAGCTAGGAAGGAATGAATACTATCAAAAGAAAATTTTGACAACTATAACTGGTATGATCTTTAATCACTTGAGTCCCCAGCGGAGTCACCAATTTGTTAGGCGACTCAGATGGGCTAACTCAACTGAAATGGAAAATTTTAAACTTTAGAACACCATATATTTCTGAATACTTCAAAAAAAATTTACAATCTCTCTCCCCAGCAGAGTCGCCAATTTTTTAGGTGAATTGGATGGGCTAACTCAACTGCAATGGAAAATTTTAAACTTTAGAACACCAGAGACTTCTCAATACTTCAACAAAACTTTACAATCTCTATCCCCAATAGAATCGCCAATTTGTTAGGCGAATCGGATGGGCTAACTCAACTACAATGGAAAATTTTAAACTTTAGAACACCAGAGACTTCTGAATACTTCAACAAAACTTTACAATCTCTATCCCCAGTAGAGTCGCCAATTTGTTAGGGTTTTTTCTTGCAGGGCCTCTAAAATGCTTGAATACTTGAATAACTCTATGACTCCCAATACCTTTGAAACTCTGACTCAAGCAAGAGAAAACACTAATTGATGAGGTATTTTGATTACACCGGGGATACCTATTATTGATTACTGACTTGACAATATCTTTAGAGTGGATTTTGCTTATGTGCTGAATGCTTTGTTCTTATATGGATAAATAGATAACTATGCAGATAGCAATGATTACTCTAAGGATAAGTTTAACAATACAAACCATTATCTTGATGATGATAGACAACAACATGATAAGAAATTTCATTCCTCTTTCCTTTTATAATTCTTATGAATCTAGGAGGAATAACCTATTTGATTTTCTCTTTAAGAAATCAACAAACTCAAATTGTAACCTGTATGAGTACAATTGATTTTAACTATATGTTCTTTGGGTAGATGTGATTGATTTTGAATAGTTTTAGATATTTTGATGGTGATGGATCACCAAACAAGTTCTAGACCAGTGCCTATCCTTGGGCTATAGAGTCAAAATATATAGATCCACAGAGATAAACAAATAAAAATACTGTAGGATGCCTTAAAACCTACATAAAACTCAGGTAAAGTGCCTTACAAATTACCCTATCACTCCCATAATGTTATATCAAATCCTCAATTATTTTTGTACCCTCTAAAACTGCTCACAAAGTTTAATTCTCCCCTTAGAAGAAACTTGCAAATAATTAGATAGCTACCTTATAGCCAATATGTTTAACATGCCTTACAAATTAAACATAAAAGAGTACACACAATAAGTAAAGAGAGATTAACAATATAGAATAAAGCTATACTATATTTTATTCATAAATTTTGGCTTCAGTACATATAAAGGCTTAAAAGCTCAAAAAAAACATAGACTGAAATCTAGAAGTCTGGCTTGCCAATATATTTCATCTCTTTTAAAAAATATTACATTTGATATATATATAGGTCTTAAACCATCTTGGAATCCTTAAGGAAAGGATGCAACAAGATTCAGATGGTTTAAGAAACCTAACCCTAAAAAGCATAGAAAAGACAAAATACAAGAACATTCAAGCGGTGGGAAGACAAGAATAAAGGATGAAATTTGATCTTTTGTCTTCACCTAAATTTTGGTGCCTTTGTCTGATTATGTTTAGGATAGTATTTGATATTTGTATTGAGACCAAGTGACTGCCATTTCAGGCTAACCTACATTTGTCCTTTGTGGTTACTAACCTCCTTGTGCTCAATTATCAGGTGCCAAATATTCCTTTTTATTCTTCATCCAAGACATCTTCCTCTATTTCAGCAGCCTTCTTTTTCTTCGGTTTTGTCTGCAATTCCCATGCTGTCACATCCTCCTCTGTAGACCAATTGAAACTATGAATACTCTGCAATTGTGCTTTCTGTCTTTCCCATCTTACATCAATTATGCCTTTGACATCCACTAAGAATTTATTGATGTCAGTCTCTGCTTTAAAAGCCTCATCCAAAATCTTATTGAAACCTTCCATATCAAGACCAGAATCTGTGATAAATGCCTCTTTACTAGGCAGTCTACTATCAAATTCACTTTTCCAAGCCTCCAAGGCCTTAATCTGATCATCTTCTCCCTTAAGTGGAGGAATAAATTTATTGAAGCTCGGTCCAAACAGGCTCATCTTTGCCTCTCTCTAATTTAATTTACCTTTGAAAAAATTTAAAGTCACATTTATTTTCTTGATTTCATCTTCTACTTCTGTCACAATCTCTGGTAGATCTAGCCTATGTGGCTGTAAAGAAGCCAACCTCTCAAATAGTTGTATCCTGGAAGATCATGTTACAAAATAAGGGCTTAAAGTAGAGATATACCCTGTCACTTCAGCATACAAAATGGGTAACTTATTATAAGCATTTAGAATTATATCTATTTTATCTTTTAGGATATAAATCTTATGCTAAAGTATATTCATCAATGCATTTATAGCAATCTTATTATCACTTTTATCCATATCCTCTATTTTTTCTTCTTCCTCTGTTTCAACCTTTTCTTCTATATGTGGAGGCTGCTCTGTGGGTACATAAACAACTTCTAGCTTTTCTAGTAATTGTTTGGTCAGTTCAGTAATTACCCTATCTTGTTCATGAATTTTGATGTGGCATAATTCTCTATCCTTAGCCAGGGCACTAGCCTCCTCTATCAAGATACCACATTTCTCAAACAATTGCTTTGTCTTATCTTCATTCAAATGTGCCCAGTGTGTCATTATTTGGGAAATCTCCAGATCACCTATGTTTTGAACTGTCCACACCGTTTGGTTTCCCACCATGCTCTCTTGAATATTCAAAAATTGAGGCTTCTGGTCTTTAGGACATAGACTCCACATGGCAAATGCTTGGGAATTTGGACTATTTCTGAATCCCTTGATCATATCACCAATTTGGATCTTAGTGGTCATTTTTAAATCTGATTGATTTCTTATTTGATTTATTATAAATGTTGAGGCTAAATCCCAGCCTTCAGAAAACAACATGCCACTTTCCAACAGTAATTTTCTGGCTTCTTCAGGAGAAATGTCCTCAGTTTGAGGATAATATGTTTGTAGAGCTAAGAGAGACTCATTTGTCACTGCTTCTTCACCAGCTATTCTCAACTGCTCTATGATCTATTCCTGCTTTCACCATTTAAGGAAATCTTTGAATTCATTAGTTTTTATGAAATTATCATCTTTCAAGAACTGCTGCTGATGGATCAATCTCTCATCTATACATGTTCTAAGGGTCAACTCTATGTCTTCTTCTATCTCTTGCTGTAATTTCTTTCCTTTCTTGATTTCCTTTCTCAAATTATGATCATATACTCTGTTACCAGGAACAAGAGCACTTACTCTATCCTTTTTTCTCTCCTTTCTCATGTAAGTCTTATCATGAGATGTCTGACCAAGATCAACTTTTTGCCTCTTGAAAGCAGGCTCATCTATATCATCAGGCTGAGAAACTTCAGTCAAGTCTATAATATGTCCCTCTTCTCCTTGTGCCTGAACTTCTGCAACATTTTGTTGTGGTTGATCCATATGATGTGGACTAACATATTCTTATTCACTCTCATCTTCATATTCAGACTCTAAATATTCAGGTTCTTGTTCTTTCTTTTTACATCTAGGAATCTTTCCAACTGTTCACAGAGAGTGTAAAAATTGTCTAGCATAGCTTTGATTTTATCAAAATATGGAAAATCAGGGTAAAATCCTCCAAATGCTACTCCGTTTCCTTTTATCTATTTTTCTAAATTCAACAGCTCTTGGATTTTTTCTCTTCTTATCCTCACTTCTCCTTCATCAATTATATTCCTAGTTGCATCCTCCTCCACACAATCGCCATGCACATATGTATTTGGTATGGTAGGAGTTAGGAGTCTCTTAGCTCCTGTAATGAATCCCTCTGGATCGATATATCTATACAGTGTTTCTCCCATCTTACAACTTTCTAGCCATTTACTTACTTCAATGGCACTTTTTCCAATTGTAAATTGAAAGATCTTGAACTGCCTAGGTGTTAATGTCCCCTTCCTATGTGGTGCAAAGTGTTCATTATTAGTTAACAAAAGCTGGCAAATAAATTCCATTACAACAACTCTTGATGGTACATGATATGGTAGGACATGGGGAGGATGTGAGCATCCATACACTCTAATCATAGTGAAATTATCCTCTAAATAAAAGTCTCCCCAATTACGATCACCTTCCCACTTGTCAACATACTCACATGGTCTCAATAGTTGTAACACCTTGACTAGAAGTCTAGTTTTGTTGACACCCAAACTCTGCATCAAAGGGTAAACAATCCAGTTCTCAAATCCGCAGAAATCACAGTCCTTGGCAGTGAAATTCCATATCTTAATCCAAAATTGGACAGGAATAGGCTGGTCATAATAAATTCTTTGGGAGTTTAAGTTGTTCACATCCATGATGCCATAATTAAAATGCAATAAAAGATGCATTAGAATATAATAGTGTAAGAATTTGGGCTCTTTATCCTTTTTCTGTATGGCCACAAACCCTTCATGCATCCTGTTAATGATATATTGAATGTAGTCATAGCTGGTGCTGGAATGCACATCTTGTAGATCTAAAACCATCATCAAAATTCCAACATTTATATTCTCAGCTGCTCCATTCCTACCCAGCGCCTTATACAAAGCATATGCAATGTATTTGATATAAAAATGTAAATCCTTGAAAAAATATGGTGCAGTTCCTGGGAAAGGGACAATATGGTTTCTGACCTCTTTAAGGATATGTTCTTGTAATTGATTCCTAGCAATCCCAGGCTGTAACCTATATCTTTCCTCTTGCTTTGTGAGGTTAATCTGAGTAGACATGGTACTATACAAGCCAAATGCTTGCATAAAAGAATTCCTATTCAAAATTAATAATGCAGTACCATCATTCTTTTTAATTGCCTTTGATAAGGGGTCATAGTGGTTTGCTAGACCTAGAAACAAGTCTACATCTATGAAAACATCAGGAACTATTAACCTAGTCAAACCACTGGTCCAAGGGTTTGATATTGGTATGGCCTTATCAACATTCTTATAAAAGTAATTGTAAAGAGAAAAACCTGTAGACCCTAGTGTCTGGGCATCTCTGATATCGTAGTACTCATCTGCCAATATGTTGGCATTTGTCCTCTTGTTTTGTGTAGATCTAGGTAATAGCTTCAAAAACTCATCAGAGAAGCTCCTTTTTCCCTTAGCATCTTCATCCACATCATCGCTCTTCCCACTGGTAGATGCTACACTAACCGCTTTTCTTATCCTATTTTGTTCTCTACTTCCTCTTTAACGATATTGGAATAAATCTTCTCCCATAACACCTTACCCTTCTCTGTGCACTGAAAAATAATTCAAGAACTCTGAAAATTGAATAATCACCTTGAAATTGATAAAGACTTTACTGAATTAACAATCCTTTCTTCTTAGACACATAAAACCTAGCAAACTTCCCACTCTGAAATTTTGGATGCATGATAAATGAAAATAAACCTAAGATCATCCCTTTATGGTAATTTCACAAAGTAATCAGCTCATTATTGAGGAATCAATCATTTCTGCCTTCAAGTTTACATACTATGGTATTAATTGAATTCCTAGCCGTAGCCCATGAGTGTGACAGGAAATCAAATTCAAATGAGTACACTTTTAGAAAAAACCCTTATAAAACTCAAACAGAATCACATTTTGATATGATTAGCTCTTTATCGGACATCTCAGCTACCTTTTTCACATAGTCATTAATCTTCTGCATTCTTATTGACCGATAAATCTCCATATTGTCATGTCAGTATTGGAAAGTGACAATGCAAGCAATTGTTATTTTGTCATTGCTGTCAAACCTTTACTGGTGAGACTATTGTTATCGGTTTGAGTACCATATCTATTGTTGATGAAGAAGATTTAACAAGAAGACCAAGTGAATGGTTGAGTTAAGGCAACTAAAAGGGTATTTGATCAGTTGACACTCTGGCAAAGTAATTAGTTGTTTATCTTTCAAAGACAATTTTTCTGGCTATTCTGTGTAGACCAAAGTTGCTTGTGCCGAGCAAATTTTCTTATGACGAGAAAAGTTGCTTGTGCCGAGAAAAGTTGCTTGTGATGAGAAAAAGTTGCTCAATGCCGAGCACCATTGAAATTGCTGAGTGGAAATAGTTATGTTGGTTGACTTACAGTAATTGGATTAATGATGAGATTTGAGATCTCTGGCTGACTTAGTTAATTTTATTGGGATATGTAATGTTAATTAAAGATTGATCCACATCATTTAATGTATGGGTAACCATAATTAATGCATGGTTTCAAGATTTAATTAGAGATTACTTTGGAGAAGTAAATGTAATGCAAAGATGGAATGATCTGTTGGATCTGACCTAACCTAAGATCTACGATCTTGTTTAAGAGGCAAAAGATTTATCTGACCTAGACAGAGAGGTATATGATAACCTCAATGGGTTATTCATTGTGTGTGGAAGAGTGTATGTGTATGCAAGAGGTTTGAATAGTTGATTTACTGTTTGGCATGATCTAGCAAAAAAGGCAAAAAGGTAGAAGTAGAAAGTTGCATGTGTGATTGCTTGACGGATTTCCAAGCATATCAGAAGGTTGAAATGACAATGCTGGCTATTTAGTAAGTTAACATCAGAGCTGTAATTGGATCTAAATTGCAAAGTAAGTTGTATGTACCAGATCACAACTGCTCATTACTTTCTTACCATTGTATCAATTAAATCCTTTAACAAGGTTGACTTAACAGTCATTTGTATAAATCCTCTAACAAGGTGACATTCAGGTGGAATGTTCTAAGTCCTTCAACAAGGCCACTCCTGACAGGGTGATTAAATTTTTTAACCAGGTCACACCTAGTAGTGTGTTATTGTAACCTTTAACAGGGTTGGCTCCTCATAGGGCATCACTTCAGAAGAGTGAAAACTTGGTAGCATGTTACTGGTGGTTTTTCCCATATTGGGTTTCCATGTTAAATAATTGTGTCAACTTGTGTGAATGCTTATGGTTTTCTTTACTGTTATGTTTCTACAAGCTAATTTCAATTGACAGTAATCTGCATGATTAAGTTGTTGACTTATGCTACTGCTGCCGAGTAGATTTGAAGTACAGAAAGTTTTATTTTCTACATCTAGACCTGAGGATAACTGATTCACCCCTCCCCTCTCAGTTATTCTAAATTCATTCTAACAATTGGTATCAGAGATTTGGCCTCCTGAAAATAGTTTGACGGTACTTGGAGAAAAAAGCTCAAGATGTATAAGAAGGAGGTTCCTAAGCTAAACATAGATAACTTCCCAGCATGGAAGAGTTTGATGAAACTACATTTGGTTGGTATTGGTGATGATGCTAAGCGACTTATTGAACATGCCTATGTACCACCTACTACTCCTCTCACAGCTGCATAACTAAAAGAAAAGCAAGAGCACAATCAAGCAACGTTGGAGATTGCCTTGTCATTGAGCTATTCAGAGTTTGACGATATAAAGAGCAGTACAAGTGCAAAGCAGATGTGGGAAAAACTAGCGACTGTCTATGGTGGAGACACAAATGTGCTGAGAGCTAAATTAGAAAGTCTAAGAGGTAAGTTTGATGAGATGAAAATGCAAGAAGGTGAAAATGTTATTCAGTAATATGGTAGGGTAAAAGAAGTTGTGAATGCCATTAGAGGGGCTAATGGAACAATTGATGAGAACACCATTATGAGAAAGGTACTGAGAACTTTACTTTCTATATATGCTATTAGAGTTTCTGCAATTCAAGAATTGAGATGTACTCCTAACAATAATCTGAATCTGGAAAATCTGATAGGTAGACTCACTACATTTGAAATGTCAAATTATGATAACAATAATCCACAAGGGATTGATTCTACTTTTAGATCACAGCTGGTTCTCAATAAATCTAAGAAGGGAAAGAAACATGTGGACAGTGATAGTGACACTTTTGATGATGATCTTGAAGAACTTGAAGCACTTATGGCAAAAAGGCTTTCCAGAGGAAAAGGAAAGTACAGAGGTAAACTTCCTATTATTTGTTTTTCATGCAACAAAGTTGGTCATATAGCTACTAGATGTCCTGACAAAAATGAAAAAGATGAGAGAAGGGACAACAAATACAAGGAATACAAAGACAGAGAGGATGACCGAGACTTCAGGAAATATAAGGACTACAAAGACAAAGGTAAGAAATCTTGTTATATTGCTGAAGAAACTTCTGACAATGACACTGATAATTCTGATGACAATGATATAGAGGTTGCTTATGTTGCAATGAAAGAATATTCTGATGATGATGAGAAAACTGCACTAATCTCTTATATGAGTAAAAATGATCGTTGGATCATTGATAGTGGTTGTTCCCATCATATGACTGGTGACAAAGATAAGTTTAAACCAATGTAAAGGAGGATATGTAAAATTTGGTAATGATTCATGATGTCTTATCAAAGGTAAAGGATTGATTAACCTGACTGACAAAATTAGATGTGATGATGTGTATTGGGTTGATGATCTTAAATATAATTTGCTGAGTGTTGCACAACTAAACACTTTTGGTTACAAAGTTGAATTCCATCACAGAAAGGCAAAGATCTATGATTCTACTGGAGAATTAGTTGGAAGTGGTGATCAGACTAAAGGTAACTTATTTTATCTGGATTTATCTAAAG
>MU226601.1:992349-1007938 GCA_018584345.1 Thuja plicata
CTCTATTAGGAGCCAACCCTGTTAAAGGTTACAAACACACTGTTAGGTGTGACCTTGTTAGAGGATTTAGAAATAGTTTTTCAACTAGTATCTGACATCTAATGCTACCATCCTTGATCAAACACTCGCTTGGCCTATCAATAGGTATCGGGCATATCCAATTCTACTTTTTTGATCAAACTTTTTGATACTCCTTGGGATGTATCTCAATTGTAAAAGAATTTTAAGTCCTACTCGGTTAAGAGGCTTATATGCTTCAATGGTTAAAGTGAAACACTAATGATCTATTCATACATACAACTAAATTGTAGATTTTTAGATCTATTGTAAGTCCATTACCTCTCTGATCAATATAATCACTTTATACCTTTGCTCCACAATGTTCTTCTCTGTGTTGCTTATCTCACTATTCATCGGTGTCTACAAAATCTATCTCTTTCCTCAGCTTTTTGATCAGGACTGAATGAATACTTTCTTCTCCTTCATATTTTCTTTAGCATCTTTCCTCTATTCTCTTGTTCACCCCACAATTCGTAATGAATTGGGTTTGTCTCTATGTAGAAATGATTTCCCCTTTTCTTGGCTTTCTTGATTCTTGGCGTGTTCCACAATTCTTGCTAATAGATTTAAAGCAAACTCCTAATTTATCTCAAAGAGATCTTGCCAACTGGACAAATCAGCTTTAAATTACTTACTTATCTTTGGATTTATCTAGATGATTAAAACAATGATAGGTATCCATTAATTCTATCTTTAGCTTTTTGACAGCTAAGCATTTTTTCACTTTTTGAACTCTCTATTCTGTCGGTCAACGCTTCAGTTAGTCATCGGTGATAACTGACTGTTCTGTCAGTGTGACTTTAGTTGTCATTAGGATCTCCATCCTTTGTTTTCTCTGTCGGGCAACACTAAAATTCTTTCTGTCGGGTTACTCTGTGTTTTTCTCATCGGGCAACACTGTAACTCTACTCATCAATAATACTATGCATTAGCTCGTTAGGTAACACTGTGACTCTGCTCTTTTACTCTGATCGTTGGTGTGCACTCTATTGGTATATGCAGTCACTTAGTGAATACTTGACTTGTATGCATTACTGATAGCATAGTCTGGATTCATCTATTCTTTGAAGTATTTTAGCAGTATTTCCATGACCATACAAATTATATCAAGTTGACATCAATGAAATTACAACCCTTAAATCAACCCTTAAAAACTATAACCACTAATTATGTCTCAATTTATCTTCTGTCCTACAAGATGTATGCCTTGAAATACTTTAACCAATTTTCTACTTGTCAGATTGCTTTGCTAATCTCTCTTTTGTATGATTACCAATAAGTAGTAAACTTATTTACTGAAACATAGTAAATATGTAGAGTATACCAATAAATCCATAAATGCATATGTGAAATGTAAAACAGTAAATTAATAAACCATAAATACATAACACAAGGATTTTAACGTGGAAACCCTATTAAGGGAAAAACCACTGGGACCGGTACCCTAAATTTTCACTCTTCTGAAGTGAGCTCTGTTAGGAGCCAACCTTGTTAAAGGTTACAAACACATTGTTAGGTGTGACCTTGTTAGAGGATTTAGAAATAGTCTGTCAACTACTATCTAGACTCTAATGCTACCATCCTTGATTAAACACTCGCTTGGCCTATCAATAGGTATCGGGCATATCCAATGCTACTTTTGTGATCAAAATTTTTGATACTCCTTGGGATGTATCTCAATTGTAAAAGAATTTTAAGTCCTACTCGGTTAAGAGGCTTATATGCTTCAATGGTTAAAGTGAAACACTAATGATCTATTCATACATACAACTAAATTGTAGATTTTTAGATCTATTGTAAGTCCATTACCTCTCTGATCAATATAATCACTTTATACCTTTGCTCCACAATGTTCTTCTTTGTGATGCTTGTCTCACTATTCATTGGTGTCTGCAGAATCTAGCTCTTTCCTCAGCTTGTTGATCAGGACTGAATGAATATTTTCTTCTCCTTCATATTTTCTTTAGCATGTTTCCTCTATTCTCTTGCTCACCCCACAATTCATAATGATTGGGTTTGTCTCTATATAGAAATGATTTCCTCTTTTCTTGGCTTTCTTGGCTTTCTTGATTCTTAGCGTGTTCTACAATTCTTGCTAATAGATTTAAAGCAAACTCCTAATTTATCTCAAAGAGATCTTCTTGCCAACTGGACAAATCAGCTTTAAATTACTTACTTATCTCTGGCTTTATCTGGATGATTAAAACAATGATAAGTATCCGTTAATTCTATCTTTAGCTTCTTGACAGCTAAGCAGTTTTTTATTTTCTGAACTCTCTATTCTGTCGGTCAACACTTCAGTTAGTCATCGGTGATAACTGACTGTTCCATCGGTGTGACTTCAGTTGTCATCAAGATCTCCATCCTTTGTTTTCTCCGTCGGGCAACACCAAAATTCTTTCCGTCGGGTTACTCTGTGTTTTTCTCATCGGGCAACACTATAACTCTACTCATCGATAATACTGTGCATTAGCTCATCAGGTAACACTATGACTCTACTCTTTTATTCTGATTGTTGGTGTGCACTCCATTGGTATATGCAGTCACTTAGTGAATACTTGACTTGTATGCATTACTGATAGCATAGTCTGGATTCATCTGTTCTTTGAAGTCTTTTAGCAGTATTTTCATGACCGTACAAATTATATCAAGTTGACATTAATGAAAATACAATACATTAACTGATTTAATGCCTTGCATGATCATCAACTTAATATCTTCAAACATTCAATCAGTTACATGTCATCAATCTCTCCCTTTGGCATTGATGGAAACATACTACATTATCATACTATACTATTGCTAATACAATATGAAATATACAGTTTCATCAAGATTTCCTAATGTAACTATTACAAATGTCTGGCTATCGGTAAGCTCAAATAGCTTTGATTTGATTCTTGCAGCTTTCTTCTGTCTTCAATCCCTTTACTGGATAGATGTAGATTCTTTCTTTCTTTGATGTGATGTGTTCTCCTTCTGTGTCAAACTCTCTCCCTTTGATTGTTCTCCTTTCTTGTGATGTCTCTTGTTAGCAGTTCTCTTCCTTTGTGTGTACTTTCCCTTTCTTGTTACATTCTCTCCCTTTGTATGATTCGATGGATATGATCTCTTCCTAAGATGATAATGGATAAAATCTCTCCCTTTGACAGCAATGCCAAACAAACATTTTTGCAAACAGATTTTGCAAAAAAATTATTTTGACAGCAATGTCAAATAGATCCTTTCTATCCATAATATATTAATTGAATTTTCCAATCCATCAGTAATAACTCTGGTGCTTGGAGTAGATAAATACCTTGATGTGTATAGATGTATCATTGAGGTTTATCTCTCTACTTGCATCAACATGAATGATATTCTGATAATGTGGAGGCTGATGTAGCCTTCTAGTCAGCTTTATTAACTAGTAGACAAGGGTCTAACGCCTAGTCTCTTTCTCAAGTACTCAAATGCATCCTTGGGTAGTGGCTTGGTGAAGATATCAGCCAATTGTTCCTTTGATTGCACATACTCAAGTATCACCTCCTTTGCCTGAACTTGTTCTCTCAAATATTGATACTTGATGGCAATATGCTTTTGTGTAGCATGCATGAATGAATTTTTGGAAATGTTTATTGCACTCGTATTATCACAATAGATAATTACTGGTTCTAAAATTTTTATTTGCATACCTTCCAATAAATGTTTAATCCATGCAATATTTGAGCATTTTGCAACAACAACAATATACTCTGCCTCTGCAGTAGATTGTGAGATGCATCCTTGTTTCTTATTGATCCATGTGACAAGTCTGTCACCCATGAAGAATGCTCCTCCAGTTGTGCTCTTCTGGTCATCAAGATTTCCAGCCCAATCAGCGTCGATAAAGACCTTAAGTTTAAATTTTCCTTCTCTTTTGTACCATAAGCCATATTCCTTGGTATTCTTCAGATATCTTAGGATTCTTTTCACAGTAGTCATATGTGATTCCCTGGGATTATTAGAAAATCTAGAAACTATTCCTACTGCATGTGCAATATCTGGTCTAGTATGTACAACATGCATGAGTTTTCCAATCATAGATTTGTATAAAGTTTGATTTACCTCTGATGACTTGTCCTCCTTTGTTTTCTTACATCCTATTTCCATCGGTGTTCCAACTGGTTTGGACTCTTCCATCTTGAATATTTTTAGTACTTCTTTGATGTACTTGGATTGTATAATAAAAATACCATCATTTGTTGCATGATCTGCAGACCAAGAAAAAACTTGATCTCTCCAAACATAGACATCTCAAACTCTTTGCTCATTTCATTTGCAAATGATTTGCATAGCATATCATTGTCTCCAAATATGATGTCATCAACAAATATCTCAACAATCAAAATATTAGCATTAGTATCTTCCTTCAAATAAAGATTACTGTTTTCACTAGTCCTTACAAATCCAATACTTATAAGATAGGAATGAAGTCTTTCATACTAGGCTCGAGGTGCTTGTTTCAATCCATATAGGGCTTTGTGAAGTCTACATACCATGTCCCTCTTGTCTGGATCAACAAACGCTTCTGGTTGTTCAATGTATACCTCTTCTTCAAGTATTCCATTTAGGAATGCAGACTTGACATCCATTTGATATACCTTGAATCCTTTATATCCAGCATAAGAAAGTAATATTCTTACTCCTTCTAGTCTAGCAACGGGTGCAAAGGTCTCTCCATAGTCAATTCATTCTTCTTGCGCATACTCCTTGCATACTAGTCTTGCTTTATTTCTAGTGTCTTCTTCATTCTCATTCAAATTATTCTTGAATATCCATTTTGTACCAATGACATTCTTGTCATCTGGTCTTGGTACAAGTGTCCATGTCTTTTTTTTCTGTATCTGTTCAATCTCTTCATTTATAGAACTTATCCATTCATCATTATCTAGTGCAACATTGACAGATTTGGGCTCATAATCACAAATAAGACATCTTGCATTTAGAGACTTACTTTTGGTTCTCATACCAGCCTTTTTATCTCCTATGATCTGGTTATGTGGATGGTTCCTTCTAAAATATCTTGCAAGTACAGGTTTAGCTCTTTGTCTATCAACTTGATCATCATTTTGTTCTTCATTATGTTATCCATCACTTTGTGCATCATTTTGAGCAATATTCTGATCGTCGGTATTTGTAGCCTAATGCTCGAGTGCAATGATCTATTGCTCGAGAGCTCTACATTTTTGATTGGGTAGAGTTTTAGGTTCCTCATTGTAAGTGAACCTATTGTAGTCCTCTAGTTCTTTAGTGCTTTCCTTTTCATTTTTCTCTGCAAATTCATCTATCTTTACATTTGCACTTTCACCAATTTTTTTAGAGGCTTTGTTTAGACATTTATATGCCTTTCTCTTGGTAGAATACCCTAAAAATATTCCTTCATCACTCTTGGAGTCAATTTTTCCATTTCTATCATCTTTTAAGATATAACATTGACTGCCAAATTTTTTGAAATAACTTACATTTGGTGTGTATCCATACCATAGCTCATAAGGTGTCTTTCTTCAATTGTACTCTATTTAATGTGTAAACATCAGTACTGACAACTTCCCTCCAGAAGATTTGGGTGACCCCTTTCTCTATCATCAGTGCCCTTGCACAATCAAGTATGGATATGTTCCTTCTTTCAGTAATTCCATTCTATTGTGGTGTTCTTGGTGCAGAGACTTGTCTTTTGATTCCATGCTCATTACAAAAGTTAGTGAATTCGTATGAAATAAATTCCCCTCCTCTATTTGACCTTAAGCATTTTAACTCCTTACCACTTTTCTTCTCAACCATTTCCTTATACCATTTAAACATCTTAAATGCTTCTGATTTATCTTTTAGAAACATGATTGTCATCATTCTAGAGTAATCATCAACAAAAAGAATAAAATATCTATCTCCATAATAACTCTTTATCCTCATAGGTCCACATAAATCAGTATGGAGTAATTCTAGAATTGCATCGGATGTATGGGTTTTTCTTTTAAAACTAGATTTTGTCATTTTACCTTTTTGAAAATTCTTACACATGATGTTGTCGGGCTTGGTCATCGTCGATAAGCCTCTGCCATTTCTCTTTTTGCTAATCTTTATCATGTTGTCAAAGTTCACATGACACAATATTTTGTGCCACAACCATATTTCTTCATTTGTAGAAATCAAACAAGTGGTGTCAGTATCATTCAAATAGAATAAGTTACCTTTTGTCTGCTCACCGGTACCAATCAGATTTCCTAATTTATTGAAGATCTTTGCCTTCTTATTTTCAAATGCTACGCTATGACCTAAATCATTTAGCTGAGAAACACTCAATAGATTATAATTCAATCCATTTACCCAATAATCATTTTCACATTTTATCTAGTTATTCTACATTATAGTTCCTCTACCTTCAACTGGACAAGGTGTGTCATTACCCATTCTTACTAAACCACCTTTATAGTATTCAAAAGTCTCAAACTTTTTCTTATCACCAGTCATATGGTGAGTGCAGTCACTATCTATGATCCATACATCATTTTTACTAACCTTAGATATGAGTGCAGTTTCTACATACCTTTCTTCATCATCATCTGAATCATCTTTTACTGCCACAAACACCATCTCGATGTCTTCATCAGATTCGGTGTCAGTATCATCATCTTTGCATTTTTATAGGTAACTGGCTTTCTTTCCTCTGTCCTTGTAGTCTCAGGTATCTCTTCTTTCTGATTGTCAGTAGTTTCTGTAATCATCTCTGTCAGACTTATTTTCAAATGATCTATCATTACTTCTGTCATCTTTTCTTCTGTTAGTACATCTTGCAGCAAAGTGTCCAATCTCTTTACAATTAAAACAAACAAGTGGTAATTTACCTTTGTATTTACCTTTGGCTCTTTGCATTCTTCTATCCATAAGTGCTTCAATTTCATCAAGATTATCTTCTTCACTTTCACTATCACTATCTTTTCTCATAATTTTTTTATGACTTTATTTACTTATTCTCATAGAAGTTTTGAATGCAGACTCTATGTTTGGTAAGACACTATTATCAAAGTTGTTCATCTCAAATGAAATCAGTCTTCCAATCAAACTATCTAGATTAACATTGCTATTTTCTTTTGCTCGCATTTCTTGAATGGTAGATACTCTAATAGCATAAGTACAAAGTAAGGTTCTTAGAATTTTACTTGCCACTATATCTTCTTCTAGTACACCTCCAACTCCTTAGATAGCATTGACTACCTCTTTGATTCTTGTGCTATACTAAGTGATGTTTTCACCTTCTTTCATTTTGAGATCATCAAACTTTCCTCTAAGGCTTTCTACCTTATCTCTCAAAACATTTTTGTCACCACCATGTACAAGCATCAATTTGTCCCACATCTGCTTTGCAGTCTTGCAGGTTTTGAGATCTTCAAATTCAGCATCGGAGAGTGATGAAGCAAGATCTATCATCATGCAATTGTGCTCATGATTTTCTCTCAATTGTTCAACTATTGGTGCTCCTGTGGGAAACACATATTCAAAATCTAAGTATTGAGTAACATCATTACCAATACTTGATAAGTGGAGTCTTATTCTGCTTTTCCATAAAGAAAAATTATCTTTGTTGAACTTGGGCACATCTCGTCTGTTCATCTTGTGATCTTTATCTTAGGTCTTGAAACCTTCCTTATAAGCACACAAGCTTTGATACCAATTGTTAGTAATAACTGAGAGGGTGGGGTGGGGGGGGGGGGGGGGGGGGGGGGGAATGGGGGNGGGTAGGGGGTGAATCAGTGGCCTCAAAAATCAATCCTTAAAACTTATAACTTATAACCACTAATTATGTCTCAAGTTATCTTCTGTCCTACAAGATGTATGCCTTGAAATACTTTAACCAATTTTCTACTTGTCGGATTTATTTTCTAATCTCTCTTCTGTATGATTACTGATAAGTAGTAAACTTATTTACTGAAACATAGTAAATATGTAGAGTGTACCAATAAATATAGAAATGCATATGTGAAATGTAAAATAGTAAAGTAATAAACTGTAAACACATAACACAAGGATTTTAAAATGGAAACCCTGTTAAGTGAAAAACCACTAGGACTGGTACCCCAAATTTTCACTCTTCTAAAGTGGGCTCTGTTAGGAGCCAACCCTGTTAAAGGTTACAAACACAATATTAGGTGTGACCTTGTTAGAGGATTTGGAAATAGTTTGTCAACTAGTATCTGGCATCAAATGCTACAATCCTTGATCAAACACTCACTTGGCCTATAATTAGGTTTTGTGATCAAACTTTTTGATACTCCTTGGGATGTATCTCAATTGTAAAATACTTTTAAGTCCTTAGTTAAGAGGCTTATATTATTCAATGGTTAAACTAAAACACTAATGATCTGTTCATACATGCAACTAAATTGTATATTTTCAGATCTATTGTAACTCCATAACCTCTCTGATCAATATAATCACTTTATACCTTTGCTCCACAATGTTCTGCTCTGTGATGCTTGTCTCATGTTTGTTGGTGTCTGCAGAATCTAGCTCTTTCCTAAGCTTGTTGATCAGGACTGAATGAAGACTTTCTTCTCCTTCAGATTTTCTTTAGAATCTTTCCTCTATTCTCTTGTTCACCCCATAATTCGTAATGAATTGGGTTTGTCTCTAAATAGACATGATTTCCCCTTTTCTTGGTTTTCTTGGCTTTCTTGATTCTTGGCGTGTTCCACAATTCTTGCTAATAGATTTAAAGCAAACACCTGATTTATCTCAAAGAGATCTTCTTGCCAACTGGACAAATTAGCTTTGAATCACTTACTTATCTCTGACTTTATCTGGATGATTAAAACAATGATAAGTATCCGTTAATTATATCTTTAGCTTCTTGACAGCTAAACATTTTGTCATTTTTTGAACTCTCTATTCTATTAGTCAACACTTCAGTTATTCATCGGTGATAATTGAATTTTCTATTGATGTGACTTCAGTTGTCATTGGGATCTCCATCCTTTTTTTTCTCCGTTGGGAAACATTGAAATTCTTTCTGTTGGGTTACTCTGTGTTTTTCTCATCGGGAAACACTGTAACTCTACTCATCGGTAATACTGTGCATTAGCTTTTCAGGTAACACTATGACTCTACTCTTTTACTCTGATCGTTGGTGTGCACTCTGTTGGTATATGCAGTCACTTAGTGAATACTTGACTTGTATGCATTACTGATAGCATAGTCTAGATTCATCTGTTCTTTTAAGTCTTTTAGTAGTATTTCCATGACCATATAGATTATATCAAGTTGACATCAATGACAATACAATACATTAACTGATTTAATGCATTGCATTATCATCAACTTAATATCTTCAAACATTCAATTAGTTACATGTCATCAATTTTGGCCTCTATTTCAATAAGTACTCTTGCTTCTGAGAGGAAACCTTATGTGTGTATTTGGTTCGGTACACTTGACTTGGGGATGGTATCCCTTTGAAGAGTTCAATTTGAATAGAGAATCTCCACCTTTTTCAAGTTTTTGGTGAGATAGTGAGGTTCTAGTTGGATGTAAGGTGCTCCAAGTGAACGTGGTAGTGCCTTACTATAAATTGAGATAATTTTTTCACAGGTTTTCTAAGTTGATAACTTGGAATTTCTTGGCACTTTGATCAAAGAAGGAACTTGGGGGGCATTGTTCACTATTGGATGCCTCCTGGTGCATTAGTGAGGTTTTCATTGTGTCTTGGATGGTTGAGAACTTAGTGGATGTGTTTTTATAGCTTGTGTTTTCCTTGATCACTAATACATTTGGGCCTCATTTTTTACCATCATTTTCAACCAAAGGCCATTTTGGCTTGTGCTCTTCACTTTTTTTTGTTTATGTCCCGATTTTGTCAAAATTTTGACTCTAGTTAAATTCATTATCAAAATTTTGACGAAATCGGGATATAAACAAAAAAAAGTGAATGAACTCACTTCATTTTGTTTTAGGCAGATCACGGGTAGGAGGACGGGTTTCAACAAGCAATTTCATGTCATTTTGTAGGTTGGAAAAACATTTAGCTTTTTTGTGTTGATTTGTGCTTTGTGTGATGGTAACCTATGATGTATGTAATTCATTCACAACTAGAATGCGACTTGTGGGTGTATTCTCATTTTCCCTATTTCCACTTGGTAGGCTCTCCATTTTCTCTCTAAATACAAATATAATTCTGTGGCTTTGTGATATTAATATTTTTTACAACTTTCTAGACGGCTCAAAATTCAAATGCTTTTCAATTGATTCATTTTAATTGCACATCATAGTGTAAGTGCAATAGTTATTCTCATTGTTGAAGTGAAATGGTTATTCTCATAGTTGATGTGCAATAGATATTCTCATACTTGTCGTATTAACCAACCTATAGATGATGACCAATCCCCCCAATTGATAAATCCCATGGTGTTTTAGCTGTGATCCCTAATAAAGCCAGGCAGATTCATACAACAAGATCACCATAGTTTCGAGTCCTAAACCTACAGGAGGATTGTGGCCTGAATTAGACTATGGGTCTGATTTGGTGGTGGGTGTTTTGGACAATGGAATATGGCCCGAGAGGAACAGTTGCAGTGATCACAAACTTGGTCCTATTCATAAATATTGGAAAGGTTAATGTGAAGAGGCCGTAGGGTTTCTAATTTATTGTCTAATAGGAAATTGGTTGGTGCTAGGTTTTTCCCCAAGGGATATGAAGCAATGGGTGGAGGAATGAACACTTTTGTAGAATTTAGGTCTCCTAGGGATTTGGATGGCCATGGTACTCATACAACATCTACCGCCACTGGAAGGTATGTTTATAAAGCCAACATGCTTGGTTATGCCAATGGGATTGCGAAAGGGATGATGCCCAAAGCCTGGATAGCAATGTATAAGGTATGCTAGTTGTCTGGTTGTTATGATTCTGATATAATTTCTACATTTGATATTTTTGTTGAAGATGGTGTGGATGTGATTTTTGTATATGTGTGTGGTGGGGTCGTGCCATATTATCTTGATAGTATTTCAATGGGTGCCTTTGGAGCTATCTTGATAGTATTTTCATTTTTTAAAGCTTCCCTTGATAGAATTCATTTGCAAGTTGTTTATTTATCTTGGAATTATAATTTTTATATTATTTCATTCCCTAGATTATCCTAATAGAGTTTTTTTTAATGTTGATTTCTCTTGGATTAAGAATTTAAATATTCCTTTTTAGAGTAGATTTTTCATGAGATAGTATATGCTCAGTTCTCTCACAATCATCAATCTATTTGAAACATGATCAAAAATAATACCTTATTGTTTATATGGTCAATGATGTTCTTACTTTATAGATTTATGTCTCTTACTATTGATGATGGGGTAGTCCTTGAACTACTTGTATTTTTTTTTTTGTGGATGTAGTTTTTAAGATTGTTTTTTCTCTACTTATCACCCACTCATGCCTTTCCTTTTCATTAGGTTTTGTCTCCTATTAAGGCAGAGACCGGGTGTGAAAGTGTGGGTTAGTTCTAGTGTAAGATGTTGGTTCATGAGTGAATCTTTTCTCTAATATTTTATCTCTCTATTATTGCAAGAGAGGTTGGCACCTTCCTACTATTTGTCTAATCTCTTGGCTGATTTAGTATAAAGGGTTTTTCTAAGAAAATATTTTGGTTCCTTCCTAAGCCCCTTTTCTTGGATTAGGTGATATTTTGGGCTGAGACCCTTGTTCTTATTAGTTAGCTAATTCAGTCAAATGCCTCTCTAATAATATTGGTTTCCCTTTTTGTCTTGGTGGTCTTGAAAGGAAATAGTATTACAAATATTTTTAAATGGATTTTGTTGGGAAGCCTCCATTGTTAGCTCTATCTGGTATGTTTTTTTATATTATCAACTATAAAATAAAGGTGTTGTTAGTTCAATAATCAGAAGCACAATATTAACATCACTTTAACAGTCAATTAAAATCAAAACTATAAACAAAGTCTTAACAACATAGCACTATGAACTACTAAAGTCTTAACAACAACACTATGAACTTCTAAAGTCTTAACAACATAAATTGGAAAACTACTTAAAGTCTTGTAACATATGAAATAGAATTTGAATTTATTATGTTACTAAAATGTAAGATATGATTATGACTAATTTGATTTATTGATTGATTGTGAATTGATTATCTTGAAATGTAAAGTGTTGACGTGTAAATTGTCCTTTAAGTTGCCTAGAATGTATTGAATTCCTTAACCCTAATTGAATTGTATTGATTAAGTATTTGCAATTGTGATTAGGGAGAAGATAAGATGTTCCTCTTTGTTCTCAAATGCACAAATGGGAGATCCAAATTGATCAACCCCAAAGAAGGATTAATGCACAAATGAATCAACTTTTTGGAAGGAAGAATAACAAAGGAGATACCTTAAATTCTGTTAATTATATGCATAGAAATGATATATGATAGTAATTGAAGTAGGAGAAATGCACTAACCTTGAAATATTACAGATCAAAGAATGCTATTTTTTGAGGTCTATATTGAGTTTTTAGAAGAATTGACAGTTGATCCCAAACCGGAACGCAGAGACGAACAAAACCTAGAAATCTTTTTCCATTCTGATGTCGTCTTATGAAAAAGGTTGACCTTGACCCACAAATGTTAACCCTGACCCAATAATGTCAACCCTGACTTGCACAGATCTGAAAGTGACTCTGTTTGTGGATCTTGGAATTTTTTTGAAAAGGGTATCCAGATCTGGTCTCAAATCAACTGTTCTATACCTGTACCTACAAGAAAAAAGGAGATTGTTTGTTGGGGGGGAGGGGTTTGCCCGCGTCAAACCCTGGTTTTAGAATTAGCCTTACATATATAATTGAAATTGTAGAAATGGACAAAGTAAATGCATAAATTCACCTTGCTTGAAAAAGTCCTTGTGGCGGATTTGAATCCTTGAATCCACAAGTATGCTTCAAATGTAGAGTGTAGAAAGGTAGGATGTCTTCAATCTCTTGCTAGTAGATCTCAAACACCAAGTCTTGAATGGGTTCTTGAATTTGGAATAGGCTTGGAAGAAGGTGGATGGAGAGATCACCAAAAGGGCGCTTTGTAGCTTCAATCCTTCAATGGACTCCAATGGATCTCCTTCATGAAATGGATACTTGAATGGATGAATGCTTGCTTGAAATCTTGCTCCTTAGCTTGCTTGAACTTCACTTGATAATGCTTGATCTCAATTAAGAATGCTTGATGCTTGATTAGAAGACTTAGAGAAAATGAGAGAGAAAGCTTCCCTTTTATATGAGATTAGGGAACAATCTTCTAAGGAGGCCTACATAGGAGGATTGAATTCCCATTAAAGCCTTTAACCCTAGGAGAGGACCTATATTAAATATAATTTAGGAATCAACGCTTCGGAACCTGAAATATCTGTCCCGAAAGTGGGAAATACTTTTTGCAAAGGCCGACCTCCAAAATATGTGAGACCCAAGGATCTGAACCCTGGGTCAAGGTCGAGGTCAACCCTGACCTAGGTTAGGGTCACGGTTGACATAGACCTAAAAGGTCGACCCTGACCCTGAATCCCAGAATCACCAGTCTGCAGTCCAGAATGTAGAAATCAGGCTAAACAGGAGTGGAAAGAGGGATAGAACAGGGGGAAGCCATGTCAAGATCAGGAACCCATTCAAGGTGCTTGCCATGACCCCAAACCACTTACTTGGAAGGCTAAACACATCTACAATGGAAGTGGTTCCATTTTCTGACTATACATTTAGCCCCCACTTTAGCAAGAGTATGAGCTCAACACAAACTCTTGGTAAAGGAAAATATATAGAAAAGATAATCTTATTGAAATCAAAAGGGATAAAGAAACCCTCAAGCCCCCAAGGGACTTAAGTCTTTATCAACCCTAAGATCCTGATAAGAGAGACATCACTTAGCTAAGTAGAGAGAGAAAAGGGATAAAGAAACCCTCAAGCCCCCAAGGGACTTAAGTCTTTATCAACCCTAAGATCTAGATAAGAGACACATCACTTAGTTTGGAGGATTCTCAATAGGTTGTGATGGAAGAGTATAAGTTTGATCAATCTTATTAGAAACAATGGATAAAGGAGGTATTGCAGGAGTAGGCAAAAGACCACGGTTGGAATCAATCTGAGGCATAGTTAACTCAACAATTTTGCGATGTTTGTAAGCTTGATAGGAATGAAAGAGATGATGAGGGCAAGGCGGACATGAGTTAGGTAATGAAGGCCGAAGAAATTCAAGAGTAGCACAATCTCTAGGCCTAGAAGGTTGAAACAAACTATGATTAATCATTTTGACTTCTCCATTATGAATGAACTTAAGACATTTATGAAAGGGAGAAGCAATAACATGCATAGCAGTTATCCAAGGTAAACCAAATTTGATTTGGAATTGATCAGAAGTAGGAATAATGATGAAGGCAGTATCTATAATCTTACCACAAAGTTCAACAGGTAAAGTAATAGAACCAAGTGCAGGATAAAGAAAGCCATTACAATTTTGGATCCATGCATCAGATGAGTCATAAAAATCACATTGTAAGCCTTTCATAAAAATATTTTCCTCAGTAATGACATTAATTAAAGATGTAGGATCAAATAGACAACCACAAGTAGGTATCTTAACAATCCTAGCATAGATATAAAGGGGACCATCAGGAGTGTTGATTGTTTGAGAATCATCAAAGGTAATTAAAAATTCCCTAGGTCGCTTATCCTTAGTTTGTTTTTAAATTTTAGGTGGGACTGAAAGTTGAAGTGGAGGTGAAGGATCTTGTATAATAAGGTGAGATGGTGCAACACTCTCCACATGATTAATGATGTTATTAAGATCATCCATCTTTGAATAAAAAACAATGTCTACAGAAGATGATTGAGCTATAGTATTAGTGTAAGATCTAAATTTGGAGGGGTTTGATGCCCTTGATCTCCTAAATAAGATTTGTATAATGAAGGGAAATCCTATGTCCAAATTTAGGATATTACGTTTAATTATATTGATCAAAAGGATGGAAAAGAGCATGTAAAGAATGATGTAATAAGATGCCTACCTCATGACATAGCAAATTTGGAAAAACTCATTTTCTGAGTTCTGTAGACTATTTCTGAAGATGCTAACAGTTGATACTGAACCGGAACATAGAGACAGACAAAACCCATAAATATTTTTTTGTTCCAATGTCATCTTATGAAAAAGGTTGACCCTGTACCACTTTTGCCAATGCTGTCTGCACAGATCCGAAAGCGTCCCTATTTTCAAAGTCTGAAAGAGATCCAAAAAGGGTATCCAGATCTAGCCTCGGATCCTCTGTCCTGCACCTGCAAATATCTGAAAAGGGGTTTTGGGGTGGCTATATAGGGTTTTTCCTTAGTCAAACCCCCATTTTGGTGGTTTCCACCTCCACGAGTAGCTGAATATATAGAATGTATATTGTGTGTGTGTTGCTCTTTGGAAAGAGTCTTTTGAACATGCAATATCAAGATCTAATCTTCTAGATTAACAATCCTAACATAACATGGAAATGAGAAAGCAAT
>MU226601.1:1030627-1044398 GCA_018584345.1 Thuja plicata
TTTCTTAAACAAAATTATCATTGAATGAATTTATGTAACTTTCAAGAAAGGACACCCTTGATGGATACTTGTTGTCCTTTGAAATTTGAAACTCTTTCATGCACTTATCGATTCTCTATACCTCTCAAATCTCTATTTATTGATCTCGTAGCTATATGTAGCACTGTCTTTGCGAGTCTTTATTTTGGAATCTTGCTAATTATGTCAGGGTGACTGTATCACCCATATCACCATAGTCCCATTAAGGAAATTTTGTAATAGTGAATCATAAAGATTCACTATTATGAATAATGTTTATATCTCCCTGGTTGGACTATGATGACATGTTTGATGCAGGGATCGACACCTTGACCTTATTAACAAAGTTTTGAATAAGGACCCCTTAAAACTATAAAACCTAACCATCTTCACTTTTTTAAGATGAAAAATAAAAAGGGTAACATTTCTAGCAACATCTGTGTGATGCTTGCCTACTAAGAATATCTAACCAGCTGCCTATACTATCCTTTGGGCACATATTCATTAATACTTCATAAAAAATTTCAAAAGACATTCCTATTAACTATTACAATGCACTTTTAGATTGAAACCTTTTCTAGTTCATCTGATACATGTGTATGATTTTTGATAGTGAACAAACAGACTCACTACCATGAGTCATATATACTACTTGACGAACTAGAAGAGAGAAACAACAACTTAGTTCATTATACTAGCTACATCTCACCTCTAGCTCTACCAAAAATTATAAATAACAAACTAAACATGTAACCAACACTTAGGGAAATGAAAAATGCAACTAATCTATTATTTCGTAGCACCTATTTACCATCTAAAAATTTCTTTTATATGTACAAATCTTGATCATACCTTAGAAGTAGTGCTTGAGTTGAATCCCATTTACTAGTATCTTATTCATTTCACTATCCATCCTTGATAGATGAAAAGTGTTGTGCTTCTTACATTCTAAAATAATATTCCCAATGTTTGTGCAATGTTTGAGTTCAAATATCTTATGTTGGTTTGCTCTGCAAGTGAATTTATGTTGTTTAGAGTGTGATATTGTAGTCTATGTTGGTCTTTGGCCAAATTAGTTGATTGTGGTGATTTGATTTATGAATTATTAGTTTGAATATATTTTTGAGGAAGAGTTAAGAGGTTGATATGAATATTTTCATAGTTTTTTATTATTTTCATGGATTTATGGACATCAAATGTTATCTTTGGGATGACTAGTTAATGTGTTCCTATGCTTGGCTACACATTACATCTGTGGCCAACTTTGGAGAGTGTTGAAGTGCTTGTACTTTGATTAAATTATGTGTGGGAAACATGTTTTGATGCATTTGGGCCCCCTTTATCTCCTTAGGTGAACCCCATTGAGTGTATATATTTGTCATGGATGACATTAGTATGTTTATTTTTATTGCAATTATAATTAGTATGAATGAACAAAATAATCAACTAAAAAAAATGATATGTTGGAATGACAGTGCAATATTTATTGATATAGCATCGATGGACTTGGTCAATGTGCCTATGTGTCAATGTGGTGTTGGCCATTGTGTGTTGAAGATGTCACACACAACAAGTAATCCTGGGCATCAATTTTGGGGTTTCCCAAATAGGAAAAAGGTCTAGATATGGAATTATATTTTATGTTTAAAAGTAATGTGACAAGCAATCATTTTAGGAAAAACTGATGTAGATTTGGTATTGTAGGGAAATAGTGGATGTCAATACTTTTGGTGGGTCGATGAAACCACTTTTACATCTACCCCATCTATGTCTATACCTGATGTAGGAAGTGAGTGAAACTTGTGCAAGGCTCGAGAGGCAGCTAGTGCCACCGAGATTGATTCATTATCAAAAGCAGAAATCATGTTTCTATGATGCCTTCTTTGTGTAGTTTGTGCACTACTTTATTGGGAACATATGCATAAATGTGATTAAAAGAGGGCTATTGTAGATATTGAAACTTTTTTAGAATTTCATGTAGATACGTTGGACATATTTTGATAAACTCATGAACTTATTATTGTTTATGACTTCGTTATGATTTTCTATATCTTGGATGGGTTTTTGTAAATTTTATCCTTGTTCCTTTTAGAAGTGTATGGATTGACTATGCACATGCATAATTTTAGATGAGGATCAGTAATAGGGCACTAGGCATTGATTGGATCCTTTGGATCTAACCCCATATTTTCCTTACTTGCAGGTTCTGGATCATACAGGAGCATACTGGATTCAACCCCAGAGACATTGGCAAGGATCACCCAACTTCATAAAACAAGAATGGAAACAACCCAAATTAAAATTATAAGACATACAAAACTGTTTAGTGATCATATTGTGATGAAGATGGAGTCTGATGCTGCTTCAATGACATCAGGCAGTGATGCAAAATTTAATGTCTGTAGTTGTTGCAGTAGCATCAGGCGTCACCTTCAACACAATATGATCACTAGATAGGTATGTATGATCTCTTCTATAAACACATCAAATTCCATATGATGTTAGAAGGCCCAGTGGGTAGAAATTCAATGGTACAATTGTGGTCTCTTTTTCCCTTGTTAACTCTTTTCAGGTAGAAACAGTAAGATACCATCTATCTTTCTTGAAGACTCTCTATCAAAAGGTGATCAATGTACTCTATCTTCAATCGAATAAGGGGTGAAGAAGGTTTCTCTACATCGATTTGGTATAGAAATTGAGTGCTATACCCAAATGATGCAGAGCAACTTCTGCACCCTTAATTCTAGTGAAGAGAGAAATGCCATTGATACCCTTTGGATAAAGAGGCTTGATACCACTTCTACCATCCTTTAAAAGACTGGTTTTAAAGTTAAACCTGAACTACGATGTCTCTATGAGTTATGTAGGAAAGGCCATCTATGATGAGCCCCCAAGGCATTAGGTCTAGCCCTTAGGTCTTGTACTTTTGAGTTCTTCCTTGATCTTTCCACCCCTTACCAATATTTTACATAGTTTGCATCTCTTTAAGAAACTAGTTTTAAATACCTTATGATTGATTTAGCTAAGTTATTGATGTATCTTATCTTACGATCTTGTATGTAATAAACTATGAATTTTATACCATGCATCTAGTTGTGTAGCCGTATATACAGGTGCAAGAAATAGAGAGGCAAGGAGAATATGATACATAGGAAAGAAAGCAAAATTCAAGTATGCAGTTGCAAGTCATGTTGGTTATTTGAACATCGTAATAAGATTTATAGTTTCATTTTCAAGATGCATAAGTTAGAGGGGGATTAAAATAATAAATCATGTAATAATATATATTATCGCAAAGTAACACTTGAAGATAAATATCTAGACTAATCACCGACTAGGATGTTGTTGGTGATTACTCTGGACATTCATCTTTAGGTATTTTTTTAACATTCCATATTGGTCAAAATTTTGACACACTTTGGTCAAAACCCTCACTAAGACTGGTCTACATATCAACCATTATGTGTCAAAATTTAGCATCGTGGGTTTGGCATCCTGGTCGGATGGGCCAAACATTTCGATCGACATTGGTCGAACGTTTGACACATAAACTTGGCAATTCCAAAAGTCAATTTCAACCGAGATTGGTGTAGAAAATTTGACCTTAACAACGATGTGTCAAAATTTTGACTATAAAAATAGAAACAAGACCATTTTTTGATCATTCCACCAATCTTGGTAGAAAATTTGACCAATTGTTTGTCGAAAACTGGTGCCAATTCTACTAGTGGATTAAAGGACCTTGTGAGAATGTTGATACTCTTTTAGTTCATGATAAATTACCCCATATGATATCAAGTTGGATGGTTATAAATAGATGTGTTTTGAGTTGACATGAAGGAAAATGCTATATGTGTACTCACATTAAATCAATTATTGATCCCACACTGGTAGAGATGAACTTTTGATGTTGTGATGTTCTTGTGAAAGATGTATATGTGATCCACTCAGTTCAATTTAGATTTGTTCTCATTATGTAACTATCACTATAGTTGTGATTGGTAATTGGAGAAACCATGTCCCAGGTCATCATAGTAATTCATTTATCTTTATGATGAACCTAGTATGTGAATTATTTATGTTGATGCATTATGGGTTTATATTTTATTGGATCAGATTGGATTTGTATGCACTCTAATTTCTCCCTTACTCATGATTGATGATTCTATGACATATTATGTTGCATTAGGGATGATTGGTTTAACTGACTATTATGGAAATACAATTAAGCATTTTATTTGTGTGTGTTGATTTGGAATAAGGAAATGATATTCAAAATAGGATGAGTTGTGATTCTAATAAATTTTAGGTGCTTAAATGTTATTTTTTTAGGTGAACATGAATTGATCAATTGAGTTGAGTCGTGATTGAGTATGTAGTGATGTTCATTAAATGATTAATAGGAAAATGCAATTAAGTATTAGATTGGTTAAGTTAAATGGTTAATATGACAGTGTTATGAGGAATTATTATTATATGCATTGTGGTTAGTGGAATTAGATTATTTTTATGATGAAGTAATTAGATTAAACTACATTGGAATGTTAATTGTTATCTAAAGTAAGATTGATGTCAATTGGGTGTTGTATGATGATTCGATTCCGCTTATGCTTAAGTGTGTACCTATGTTTTTTATGAGGAAATTCATTTACAAATATTGTTTTGGATAATTTGTGAATTATGTCAAATCAGTTGCAAAGGATATATGCTTGAATATTTTCCATTATGTACATCGATTATATGTATGGTTTTTCCTTCAGCTACTGATATTTGGATTTAGTGTGCAGGAAATTTGACCATGGAAATAAATTGGGGAACCAAGGTTAGACCATTGTGAAAATAGTTAAAGCTAAGGTTGCGTCTAATGAGAGACAAAACCTCATTGTAATGTGTTTTGTTTCATAATTGTGTATTCTTCAATGAATGTTAATTTGTAAATTGTAATCTATATTTGTGTATAATTACAAGTGGATATGCCAAGTGTATTATGATGTGTTATGTAGTGTCAATTGACACATGTGTTGTGTAAATGATGTGGCATGACATGTCCACTTGGAGAGCTTGAGTGTCCACCTTACCCACTTGGTATCTAGTTGTGTTTCCCATAAGGATCACTTGGTTTGTGAGCCCAAAGTGAGGTCACATCCATTGGAACCCGTAGGTGAAATTAACTAAATTTTTTGAGGGGTCATATAGTTATCCAGGGTTGAGGTTAACCCATTTTTGACAAGTCAACTTCATATACCTATGAGTAAAGGGAGTTTTTAGCCATTGGAAATCATATTTTGACTTGGGGAAGCCTCCAAAAAGTCTATTCTCCAAGATGAACGAAAATCAACTTTTGGAAGCATGGTCTTGGGTAGACCAACTTCCATTTGGATGATAAAACTTGTCCAATTTTCTAGCCACCTTTTTAGGAACCCATTTTTAGTAAGTGTAACGGGTATGGGGAAGAGAAGCCAATAGGAAATCACATCTCTTCCAAGAACTTGGAGAATGTGAGGGTTTTGAATTTAGAGGGGAAATTGGAGAGAGTTTCCCTTAAGGACCCACTCTCTAACTTTAGAGACAACTTGTAAAATAAGAAAGATCAGGATTGACAAAAGGGAAAAAGATTCAACAACTCTTACCTTAACTTCTATTTTCAAGGTTTATGGATCCAAAATCTCTCCTTCATTAATGATGTTCTTGCATATGGTTCCATGAAGGAAGAAAGAAATATTTGCATTTGATAGTGACATTGTGTGTAGATATGTTGATTTGGCATCATGTTGCTATTACACTTATTTGATAATATAGCTCTTGTTTTGTGTTTGTGAAAGATGTGCTTATGTGTGTGTTGTACATGTTGTATGTATGGGATTGTGAAAGGCCAAACTGACCCTTGAGAGGTTAGAGTAGCCTTGATGGTGAAGGGAATAGGACAACCCCTCTTGGTGTAGAGTTTCTCTCCTTGGGAGAAAGGGATGCACCATGGATTATGGGGTCCATGGTAGGCTTGAATCATTTTGTCTGTAGGGGTCATAAGCATTATTGGCCATATTGGAAAGCATGTTGTGGAATAAATGATGATATGTTACATTGTGAAAATATGAGAAGAATGCCTTGTTGATGTCTTGTTTTTTTTTTTAATTTTTTTTATTGCCTTATTCTCCCATTGGGGTACTTGGTCCACCTTCACCCTTGGGAAGCTTTGTTTTAAGCTCCATGTGTTAAGCCTTGGAAGGTAGTTTATTTTTTATATTGTTGTATTATTGTAGCTATTGGTTTGAGTCTAACCCATCTCTCCTTGGTTCCCCAATCTTGGGGGTGGTCTCTTAGAGACCTAGGTTGGGAGGTGAGCTCCCATGGTCAAGTTATAAATTTTATTTGCAGGTATGCACATGGGAAATAAAGAAATAGGAAGATGGTGTGAAGGAATCTTATTGTGTGAACTATCAACATTCTTTTCTAGTGTTGTACATAAGTATTTCATTGAGCATGAATATTCATGTAACTATATAATAGGAAGGTTTAAAAAGTGACACCTTCTCTAATGCGTTAGTTGCTGTTATGAAATGTGTGTCTCAAAAAAAAGTTTGTAAAGGTTTTTAAAAAGAAGATTAATAGAAGCCTTGTTAATGTAGTAGTTGTTGTTGTAGTTGAATAAGTTTTCAAAAAAAAATTGTATTATGGAAGTTGTCTTTTGAGCATTGCTGTTATTTAGATTCAAAATATTAAAATAAACATGTGAACAAATAGATACTCATGTGTGTGTGTGTGTGTGTGTATGTATATGTATATATATGTATATGTATATATATGTATATATATATATACATACATATATACATCTATATATATATGCATGTATATATATATACATGTATATATATATATGTATGTATATATACATGTATATATATATGTATGTATACATGTATATATATACATGTATATGTATACATGTATATGTATATATATACATGTATACATATATATACATATATATACATATACATATACATATATATACATATATATACATATATATCTATGTATGTATATATATATGTATGTATATATATATATCTATGTATGTGTGTGTGTGTGTGTATATATATATATATATATATATATATGCACAAATGCTTATACATAGATAATAGATGTAAAAATAAATCTTATTTTTAAATTAAAACACATAAATATAAACTTGCTGGTAATGGTCATATAATTGTATATTCACATGGTCCCATCCTTATTTTATTGTTGGTATTCTCTTTATATATTTTTCACCTCCAAATAAAAGTGTGGCCCCCATCCTCTCTAAACACAGCTGCAACTATTAAAAATAATAAAATTTCACCTGTGGTTTTTAATTCATAAGAAAATCGTGTCCACCCTTTTTGCTTAAGCACATATGTATATGTGTGTGTGTGTGTGTGTGTGTGTGTGTGTGTCTGTAGATGTATATATATTTGGTATCTTATTCTTCTTTTGTATCTCTATGAACCTGCAACAAAGAAATAAAATGGAAAGAAAAAGAGAGAAGAAGAAGAGGGAGAAGGGAGGAAGGAAAAAAAGCTTTTAGGGAAAAATCCTCTCCAAACCCAGATCGGGTTAGGGTTTGAGAGAGAGAGAGAGAGAGAGAGAGAGAGAGCTCATCCTCTCCCTTTAAGTGAAAACCCTAATTAGGGTTTTAACAATTAAATGTTATTATATTAGTAGGTTTGAATTTCAAATTTTAAGTGGGAAGATTTTGTGAGAATTTCACTTTTAAAGATTGAATGTGACACATTTGGACTTTAGTCAATTATTTTAGAAATGAACTTTTTTATACGTATTAATTGATTTAAATTAATAAGTCTAACTTAAAGAGAGAGTGTATAGTAATTTAATTTACCATGTGAGAAATTAATTGGAAGTTTTAGGTCATATAATCAAACAATTTAATAGGGTTACTTAGGAGAATTATCTTAATTAATCTAATTGATGAAAATATTTAGTAATGTTATTAAGGTTGATAATAATATTTAATTATTAGGGTAAATTGAATAGTAATGGATTATGATAATAGAGGTAATTATGAATTCAACTTATACTTAATAAAGCAGTATAAGGGGGTAGAGTAAATTGTTATAATGTAATTTTTAATAAGAAAATTTACCATGTTTTAATCAGATTTAATTAAATTATAATGACAATAATACTATGATTTAATTAAAATAAATAGTCTATATGAACGTTAAGTTTAAATGTTGATATACGGGTTCAACTTAATTAAATTAAATATGTTAGTTTAAAAAAAATCTCATTAAACTCTATTAAATGAGATTTAAAACTAAAATTTTAATGGAGATATTTAAGTACTAAGATGAGACCTATTAATTTTATAATGTTGAATAAATTGATATATTAAGTTATCTTAGATCCCTTGCTTAACTTTATTGATGAGAATTGTAAAGTAAATAGTTTAATAGTGATATTGGAAGGATTAACCAAATTTGGGTCTATTATAAGAAACTTTAGTAAATATTACTAAATGGAGATATTAAACTTAAGGGGTTAATTCTGCAGCTTAAGAAATTATTAAATTAAGGATTACAAGGGAGGTTGTAATAAATATTTTTGAGGGGAGATAATTTAATTCAATAATTTAATTATTAAATTTATAAGGGAATTAATTTCCTAGGGTATCGATTATTTTGGTAACTATTGGGATTAGAATCCATTGATCACGAATGAATAATGATTTAACCTTGACGAACTCTAATTTTCCTTCCATCAAATAAATTGATTATCTAAAGCTCTAGAATAATAACCTCAGAGGGAAGTTGACTAAGTCAACCGTGGTGGTGGAAAGCCACAAGGTTGATGATAGTCATGATGCCCTGCTCTCAGTTGGTTAACCAGTTAAGATAACCATATTCTCAAACTGTGACCTTTAATAGACATTGAACATTTTATCGTGTGAGCATAGTGAGATTTTAGTGTTAGAAAAAAATTGTTGGTGTGTTTTTTCCTTAAATTTTGGGCATGACATAATGTAACCTTTTTTGTTAATATTTTAGAACATGTAGTCGATGGTGACCAAGTGGAGCATGATCTGAGTAGACAACATCAAGAACGTGTTGTTCCCCCATCAGGTAAAGAGGACCATTGTTATTTCTTTAAACATATATAATTGCAATTGGTGTATTGATTAATGTAACCTTTTGTATTGTCAATACCAGAGGATCTAGAGGGTGTTCAACATGTTGAGGTTGAGGCTAGAAAAAATGATCTGGAAGATGATGTGGCCTCATCAGGTAAAGAGTACCATGGTTATGTTCTTTAAATTAATTAAATACTTGTAACAATAATAAAAAATGTTTTTAATTTAACCCATTTCTTTATTATTGCAGAGGACCCCCTTTTGCATCAGTGTCCTTGTCCTTAGTATAGGACTAGGCATACATTGAGATCATGAGCAAATGACAGAACAAATGAAGATGGAGGAAATGATGAAGAAAATGATGCTCCACTTAGTCTTTACATAGCTTCAAAAATAAATAAATTGTAATCTACCTTATTTGATAATGACTGAATTTTATGTGTTAATGAATGTAATTATGTGCTAATGAATGTTCATGAATGATATGTGTTAATGAATATTGATGAATGTTACATTTTAATTAATGAATGTTATGTGTTAATGAATGTTATGTGATAATGAATGAATGTTATATTTTATTAATGGATTGAAGAATGAATGAATGTTAGATGTTGATGAAGAATTTAGAGTGATTTTAGGGGGGAGGGGCTAAGTGAGCTTCCACATTCATGTGGTTAGCCCTGTTAAGTAGAGAATATTAAACTATTCTCAAAACAAAGCAAAGTTCAATAAGATAACACACTTTTCAATATTCATTATGTTGAGTAGTTAATCATATTGAATAATGTATATTGAATCTTAATTGAGCCAACACGAACAAAAAACCACAAGTTGTTGGATATAATGAACTCCCATATTGTTGTGTATGTACACTAACACTATGAGTTGCTTCTGGTACAAATTTGAAATTAAATTTTAAAAAAAAAAAAGTATTTTGTCTATTGAAGTTGTCTAATTAATGTTTTTAATTTTTTTTGACATCTTCTTTGCCCAAAATTGGTTTCATCTAGAACAACAACAAATGCATTCCTTTTTAAAGATAGTTTCACCCCAACACCCATTCCAGTAGCAACATCTTTTTAGGAGTAGGGGTTGTTAGAAATGTTGGAATAACTTAGGAAAGTTATGTACTGAGAGGGGAGGGGTGAATTAGTACCCTTAAAAATTTTAACCATTCACACTGATCATTTACCGAGTTGAATACAATGCATAAAATGAACATAAAGTTAATAACTCACATAATGAAATTTGCAACACATAACAAATATATTTTGGTCATGCAGAAATCCCTTGTTAGAGGAAAAAACATCGGTGGGGATGACACCCACAATCCTTCATTACTATAGTAAAAAGGTTCCTCGGTTAGAGCTACAATTTAGCTACTTCTAATAGCTTACCCTGTTAGGAGTAATATACTTGGTTAAGAATATAAAAGACTTATTCAGTCTACCTTGTTAAAGGATTTTAAAATCTCTAATCTAAGAGATGTACCTAGTTAAAGTATTTAAAAAATATAAGACCTATTAGGGCCTACCCACAAGCGGGATTTGCACTTCTTTATTTACAAAAAAACTTACTACAAAATTTTTGATAGAAATGCATCAATCAAATGCTGTCTAGACTCATTGTGCTCTATAACTCTATTATCTTGTTCTGCACTTGGTAGCTTACTATCATAAGCTCTGCTTCATTCTGTATACCTCTCCTCTACTTCACCTTTCAACATCTTCATCAACTCTTCAGCTTTAGCAACATCAGCAACAACTTCAACACCAACCTCAAATTTATCAACTCTTTCTCAAATGTTCAAATAGATCTCTTATACAATCTTTAGGCGGTTAACTAGATCTAGGACATGAAGAATCAACGATGGAGATTAAGTGGTTAAACTTAGGTTACATCTCCAATTTCGTATGCCTTCTGAAACTTCATTGGTGGATCTTCTTTGTGATCATAACCAATCATGTGTATGGAGTCCCAATGACTCACCTAAATTTTACCTTGAAATCTATGCAACGCTTCCTGATCGGTGTCTAGATACAATGTATCTACATTCAAATGAATTGTCAGCTCTAGAGTGCTCAGTTACATACTTGTACTTACTCTGTAACTTTGTGCTCTCTTCTTAGTATTTATGAGTGCTTGGTAACTATATTTGCATATCTTGGTATATGCATCTTGCTCAATGCTTTGATAAGTGCTTGGTGCTCGGTGGCTATCTCGGTTGCCTTTACCAACTGTATCTCCTTTATTATATGAATTCCTTCCTTTGGTTGCATTCATTGATATATGAATTTGAAAAAACTAATGACAAAAAAATCTATTTAGGAGTAACAATCTCCCCCTTTGACATTAGTTTGGCATTTTATGAAAAACTTCAAAGTCATGAAAATTTACAAAACTTCAAAAATAATTATGACTCCCCCTTTGATAATACTCAAAATTTCACTTCTTATGTAAACATACATATCTCCTTTACATAACTATCCATACATATGTCTCCCTTTTTACATATCTTATTTATATATCAGACTATCCTTATTAAACGACTATCCTTATTATCCCCCTTTTTGACAAATATGCCAAAATAATACTTACTTATTCTCATCTTCCAGAGATATCTGATCAAAAATGTTTTTGAAATTGGTCTTGGAATAGGCTAGGGCTTGTTCCTATGTATCATTGAATGTTTTCATAACAACTATCTATGTAACAATATTTTTTGCCAAACTAGTAATGGTATCTAATGAACTGCAGTTGGGAGAAGCAACTAGGTCATTGGATTTCTTCAAATGAGTCTGCATTGACTCCAAGTGGGGAATAAGTGTTGCTTGTAGCTCAAGGAGTTCCATCCTTAGCGTAAATTCTAAATTTCTAATCTCTTTCCACCTTCCCATTAGCTATTTAACCTTTGAGTGATAGGCATGTAGGGATCCAGGCTCAATTGATATGTTCTTTAGCTACTCAGTCAAATCTTGTTCAAGAGATTCCTCTTTTTATTTGATCTCCTTAATAAATAGTGAAATGGAATAGAGTTACTGAAATAATAAAAGAATATCAGACACCTTGTTCTCCATGTTAGTGCATGCTTCAGAAAGAGATACCTTGTCAAGTGTAATTTTCTTTAAGGTTTTTTCTAACAACTTTTGTTTCATGTTCTTCTGATGAAATTTCATCATGCCATTGATTGTGTCTTTTCTTGGTTCTTGCACTTGTTGAATCAAATCTTCTACTTGATTTAGAATACTTTCTTCCTCATTTATAGTAGCATCTAGCACAATCTCTTGTAATACTTCTTTAACTGATGAAATGTAACTGATTGAATGTTTGAAGATGTTAAGTTGATCACCGAAATGCAGAAAGATAATGCAAGACATTAAATCAATTAATGGATTGTATTGTCATTGATGTCAACTTGATATAATCTAATCAATTATAATAAAAGTGTCAAAGAATTCATAGAATTAGAGAGATAAATATTATTCTTCTAGTAATGAATAAAAGACAAGCATTCACTAATTGACTTCAAATACCGACAACTAGTGGAACCCGACAGATAGAGATAACCAAAAGTTAAGTCACAGTGATGCCCGAGAAAATAAACCAACAGGCATTATCAAAGAGCAGAATCAAAAGAATTACTGATGGCCAGACTTATAGTGTTAACTGATGAGTAGAACTTTGCAGTGAAGCCAAAAGGATAGAAAACCTCGATGGATAGACAACACTGACGGAGAAGCCCGAAGGGAACTGGAGTGTTGATCAAAGCTATCAAAGAGTTAAAACACCAAAGTTAACTAGAGTTCATAAATGAAAAAATATCTAGTTGGAAGAGCTAAAGATAGACTTAACTGGTTGTTATCATTGTTTTCATTGACAAGATAAAGCCAGAGATAAGTAAAGGATTTAAAGTTGTTTTATCCAGTTGGAAAGAAGATTTCTACGAGATAAAACAAGAGATATTCTTTAAATCAAGATTGGATAAGATTGCAGATCACGCCAAGAACAAGAAAATCAAGAAGAGAGAAATAATGATATCATGTCTATAAATAGAAAACTTAATTCATTATAAATTAAGGGGAGTGAATGAAAAAGAGGATGCTAAAGAGAAATTGATGAAGAACAACTTCATATAGTCTTGATCAATCAAGCAGAGGAAAGAGCTAAAGATTTCTATGGAAACCAAGAAACAAAGTACAACATCACTAAGAAGAAAAAAAAGTGGAGCAAAGGTATTGAAAATATATATTAATCAGAATGGTTTAATGAGCTTACAATAGATCTGAAAATCTGCAAGTATAAGTTGTATATGTGAACAGATCATTTACTGTTTTAGTTTAACCATTGATTTAGAAAGTCTCTTAACCGAGAAGGATTTGAAGATCCTTTATATATTGAGATACATCCCAAGGAGTATCAAAAAGTTTGATCATGAAGATAGCATGAGATGCTAGTTACCATTTGACAAACTACACTAGTTTTAGTCATAAAAGGTAGCATAGAGATGCCTGATATCAAGTGACAAACTAATCTTTTAAATCCTCTAACAAGGTCACACCTAACAGTGTGTTTGTAACCTTTAATAGGGTTGGCTCTTCACCGAGCTCACTTCAGAAG
>MU226601.1:1054869-1069636 GCA_018584345.1 Thuja plicata
TTCATGATATATTGATTTTAGTTATATTTATTTCAAGTTCCTTGCCATACTTTGAGAGACGGAAGTTTGAGTTTCATACACAGGTTATCTGCCATAAAAAGCCTATTCAGGTGAAGGTTCACCTGCCTTGGTCCTGCAGAGCCAGAAGCGTAGGGGAAGAGGATCATAATTGATCATTCCCGTGAGTTGGCCAAAAATAATTAGATTTCCCATCATTGGATTGGCAAGTCCAAAGGAAATTGAATTCAGTGTTTTTGGGCACCAACAGAGGCTACATCAGCCAAAACACAATCATAAGATCATTCATGTTGATACAAGCACCAAGATGAACACCAATAGATACATCTATAAATAGTAAGGTACAAATCTGCGCCAAAAACTAGAGACAATGTATTGTTGATGGATAGGGAAATTCAAGGAGTATATTATAAAAAGGAATGGAAGATGATATAGAAGAAAATTGCTTGGCATTGTTGTCAAAGGGAGAGAGATTTTTCATTATCAAAGGGAGAGAGATTACCATTATTATAAGGGAGAGATGATCTCACTATTAGGAAAAGATTATATCATTATCCATGAAGAGAAGTTCCTAAGAATCAAAAGGAAAAGTTAATCTTTATCCATAGGGAGAGATTACATATAAAATATCCATCTAAAGGAGAGAAGTAGCAAAGGGAGAGAGTTCATACAAAGGGAGAGATTGGTGTCAAAGGAAAAAGATATTATCAAGAAGAGGAACAGTCAAGGTAGAGCACATATCAGAATAGAGACAAAAGCTACTACATCTATCCAGTAAAGGGATTGAAGATTGAAGAACCCCACTCTGCAAGAAACAAATCTAAGCTATATGAGCTTATTGAGAGCTAGACATTTGTAATAGTTACAATAGGAAAGATTGATGAAACTATTATATTTCACATTTTATTAGTAATAATATAGTGTTATAATGTAGTGTGTTTCCATTAATGCAAAAGGGAGAGATTGATGACATGTAACTGATTGAATGTTTGAAGATGTTTAGTTGATCACCAAAATGAAAAAAGATAATGCATGACATTAAATCAGTTAATGGATTGTATTTTCATTGATGTCAACTTGATAAAATCTAATTGGTTATAATCAAAGTGTCAAAGACTTCAAAGAATCAGAGAGATAAATATTATGCTTTCAGTAATGCATAAAAGATAAGCATTCACTAAGTGACTTCAAACACTGATGGCTAGTGGAACCTGATGGACAGAGATAATCAAAAGTTAAGTCACAGTGATGCCCGAGCAAATGAAATGATGAGAATTACCAAAGAGCAGGATCACAAGAATTACAGATGGCTAGAATTACAGTGTTAACTGACAAGTAGAAATTTGCAGTGAAGCCCGAAGGACAAACAACCCCGACAGATAGAAAACACTCATGGAGAAGCCTGAGGGGAATTGGAGTGTTGACCAAAGCTATCAAAGAGTTAAAACACAAAAGTTAACTGGAGTTCAGAAATGAACAAATATATAGTTGGTAGAGCTAAAGATAGAATTAACTGGTTGTTATCATTTTTTTCATTGGTCAACAAGATAAATCCAGAGATAAGTAAAGGATTTAAAGCTGTTTTATCTAGTTGGCAAGAAGATTTCTATGAGATAAAACATGAGTTATGCTTTAAATCAAGATTGTCTAAGATTGTGCATCACGCCAAGAAAAAGAAAATCAAGAAGAGAGAAATGGTGATATCATGTCTATAAAGAGACAACTTAATTCATTATGAATTAAGGGGAGTGAATGAAAAAGAGGATGCTGAAGAGAAAATTATGAAGAGAAAATTTATACAGTCCTGATCAATCAAGCTAAGGAAAGAGCTAAATATTTTTGTGGACACCGAGAAATAGAGTACAACATCACCAAGCAGAACAAAAAGTGGAGCAAAGGTATTGAAAATATATATTTATCAGAATGGTTTAATGAGCTTACAATAGATCTGAAAATATGCAAGTATAAGTTGTATATGTGAACAGATCATTTACTATTTCAGTTTAACCATTGATTCAGAAAGTCTCTTAATTGAGCAGGATTTGAAGATCCTTTCTATATTGAGATACATCCCAAGGAGTATCAAAAGCTTTGATCATGAAGATAACATGAGATGCCAGATACCATTTGACAAAATACACTAGGTTTGGTCATAGAATGGCACAAACTTGAAGGTAAACCATTTTGGGCCAACTTATTCATGCATTTAATGATTTCAATGGAGTTAATTATGCATTAATTATTTGATCCCAATGTGTGATCTCTAAGTTTTATTGATCATTAGTGTCCCACACTTAGTCATTTATCTAGGCAAGTTAGCCAGTCATCACTGCAGTTGAGATATCCAGTATAGGCTAAGCAATCTGGAATAGTCATTGTCGAGTAGATAGTGCTTGTCAAGTGACTCGACAATCAAGCAAAGGTTGATCATGTTCATGCCAAGTGCCAAAGTCTTAATGTGCTGAGCAAGATAGTTTTGACATATATGTTTGGAATGGCACAAAATTGAAGGTAAACCATTTTGGGCTGACTTGTTCATGCATTTAATGATTTCAATGGATTTAATAAAACATTAATTATTTGATCCCAATGTGTGGCATGGAGACAATCATAAAATTGGAATGCCTAAGCAACACAAGCATTTGATCCTGATCGTTGATCTAGATCTAATCGCCAGATTCGTGAAGTATATTAAGATTGCTTCTTAAAACCTAAGTGTAAGTGTGTGTGTGAGAGAAATAGGTGTATGTATACATGAGAGATGTACAAAGGGTTATGTTGATAAAAGAATCATAGATCTAGCAAAGTGAAAGAGAAGTGAACAACAAAGTAAAGACATATCAGATTATTAGATCAGAGAAGGTATTGGAAAGAGGAGATCCATCATCAGCATCAGAGTGCATAATGAAGGATCAGTTCTTGAGACATTCTAACCAATGTATCAGGTGAAATATATTAACAAAGTGGTTCTAACAGACCTTTCTAAATATCTTAGCCAAGTACTTTGTTGTAAGTTTAAATCATTTTACAAGGTATATTGTAATGATCTAAAGATCTTAACCGGGCAGACCTTTAACTAGGTAGATTACATATTGTGATCAAACTTTGTAGCCCTAACATGCATATTTTATTGCTGTAGTAGTGAAGATCTTTGTGGGTATCATCCCCACCCTAGTTTTACCTTATTGGGTTTCTAGGTTACCAAAATTCTGTTGTCTTGAGTTATTTATTTACTGTCATGGATGCTGCTATTTGATAGTTCAATTATATTTATGCATGGTTGCGAATCAATTTTGTTTTAAAGGATAAAAGTTTAAGATCTGATTCACCGCCCCTCTCAGTATCTTGCTTTCCCATTTTGTATTTCCAACAATTGGTATCAGAGTTCAGTTCTCCTACAAAAGGTTTTAGTTAGCTTGAGAGTACATATATTGAGATGGAGATTTACAAGTTGGGTAAATTCATTGAGAATCAAAAGATTGAAATTTAGCTAGCATTGCATCAGCTTGAAACTGCAAGATATGAACTAAAGAAGTCCTTACAAGCAATGAAAGATTTGGCCAAACAAATGAATGATACTCATTATTAGGAAGATGACACTACAAATATATTTCAGAATGGAAAATCCACTAAGAGCGATGAAGCAATTGCAGATCTACTGGAAAGGAACTATACATTGTGTGAAGAAGTCAGAAATCTAAAAAGAGAACAAGAAATGCAAATAGTAAGACTATGTGAAGTAGTGGAAAAAAAGAAGAAAGCTGAAGATGACAAAGCTATGGGTGAAGAAGTTCAAAGAATGATGACTATCAGACTTGATGAAAGGACACATGAAGTACAAATGATGACAAACAATCAGGTTGACATGGTGAATCAAATACTACTTGCAAATCAGGAGATTAGTAGGAAAGATATGGAAATTGTGAATCTAAAATCTGAAAATAGTCAATTGAAAAATGAATTGAGATCTAAGAAAGAACTAAATGAAAGATTGAACAAACCCAATGAAGCCTTGACTCATTTTGAGAACTTGATGGAAGCATCAAGGAGATCTAAAGATTCTTCTGGATTAGGTCACACTGAACAACAAACATCTATTGAGAAAGGAGAATCATCTAAGACTGGTGAAAGGAGGAGTGCAAAGAAAAGGAACAACAAGCTTGTATGCCATCACTGTGGAAAATTAGGACATACAACAAACATCTGCCAAAGCAAGAATGGTAAGTCCAATCCTAAACCTAAGCTCAACGGTTATTGCTTTAACTGTAAGAAGTTTGGACATCAAGCACATGAATGTTGGGAAAAGGAAAATAATGCACCTCCCACACCTAGATTCAATGGATATTGTTACAACTGTCAAAAATTTGGACATAGAGCACCAGATTGCAGATTTAATGCTAAAAAAATGGACATCAAAGACACAAGGAAAAGCACCAAGAAAGGGTAACACCTACAATTGGGATTATAACACATGGCATAACTATCATTACTGTGGTGAGTATGAAAATGATCCATAAAACTAAATAAAGACACATTTCAGAGGCAAATCTAAGAGTTGGATGAATGGAAGCCTATTTTGTTGTAACTATCTGAAAATTGGTCATACTAGGAAAGACTGCAAAAGAAGAGTACCTGCTCCTATTGTTGAGAAAATAAGAGCACAGATGAACTAGACATGGGTAAGGAAAACAAAACTGAGCAACAGTGAAGCTACTAAAGTTGAGATCACCCAATCCAATGGATCAAGTGATCCCACCATCACTAATTAAGCAAATGAAGGTATGTAACGAACTATGTTTATATTTCATATCCTTTATCAGCTCCTAACACATAATAGTGCAATAGTCCATATCTGCATATAACAAGATGCATCAGGAAATATTTTGAGTTATGTAGCATGCAAAGTCTAAATGCACTATAGGTGCTGAGCAACAATATATTTCTAATGTATGCCGAGTAAGTTTTGTTTGACGACCGAGTGGCAAGTGAATTTTGTGAATCGACCAAGGACAGTTGTTTGGCACTCACTCAATGGAAAGAACATTTAATGCTGACCTAAATTTTGACCATTGGAGCCTATATAAAGGAAAGAGATATTTCATTTCTTCTCACCATATGATTAAGAATTTCATTGTGCATTTGTGAACTTGAAACCAACATAGTTTTTCAAAGATTTCTACAGTGTGTCGTCGATAACCTTTTAGTGGAAAGTGCAAATTTTGTTACTTGCCAAGGCACTCTGTTCATGATATTTGAAACCCTACTTTTCAAATAAAATGGCCACAAGTTCCTCTACACCAATGAAGAGAATGGAAAAGGAATTTCTAAATGTTCAATTGGTAAGGAGTGACACCTGTGTGCCTCCTAATTTTTGTGTAGTTCTTGAGAGCGCCATCAAGGGTGATTTGACTGGAGCCCTATCATTAATTCCACCAAAGGTACTTATGATCCATGATATCAGGTCATGCTATATGTGTAAGATACGTGAAGTCAGAGATCACAAGCTTAGGGCATCTTACAATAGATTGTGCACAGACAGAGCCCTAAAAGATGAACATAAACACTTAGCCAAGAGAGGGTTAACTCATGCCCTAGACTTTCCAAGAGAATTCAGAATGGAATGGATCAATATTATTCAGAGTTGAATACACAACATGAACATATGGCTGGAAAATAGACCAGCCAAGATAACAAGAGAGATCATTCATCGAGTAACAAGTTATCCAATTCTAAATGGGAAAAGAACCATGAAGTGTCAGAGTAAAGAGAAAATAGAAGAACTCACTGGAGATGTTTGGAACAAAAGAGGGATGATGATCTCTATGATTAAATATTTGGAGCCTGATTTCATAGTTAGGGTTATAGCTCATAAATTCTATCAATCAAGTTGACTGGATAGTGTCTCATGCGTTGCAGTCAACCAGGCTTGGAAGATTGTGAAGAAGGATAATACATGTGACCTTGCTGAGCTTCAATTGATGCAACTGGTTGAGAAATTTTCTTCAATTAGAAGGGAAAAGAGTTCAGTATGTAAGTTTGGATCTCTGCTCACTTGCATATTTTTCTACATAACACTTTTCCCACTTTTGAAAACATAGTGTGGAAAATAGACAGACCTATCACTCAATAAATCAATGCTTTTATTCAGCAATTAGGTGATAATTTTGACAATGTTATGGGAACATATTTTGTGGAATTCAAGAAAAAGATGAGGTTAACAAATAGAGTTCCCAGTTCACTAGTTGAAAATTTTTATGAGGATGTTTGTTTCCTTGTAGACACAGATTACACTTATGTGTAGGCAGTAGTTCTGAGGGTATCATGGCTAAGGCCATTACCTTATGAAGTAAACATTGATGAGACATTTGTAGCAATAAAAACTTTATTAGTAAAATAAATTGATGGTACAATCAATAATCACTATGAATTTGAAGGCTGGCACTATGGAGAGAAAGAGGAAGAAAATTGTCAAAAATCTGAAGAAGATGGTTGGAATTTAGAGTGATGAAGAAGTAGAAGATGCACCTTTGGGGTTGTCAACATGACATGGATAAGATATGTCTAGTGAAGAAGAAGAAGAGGAAAGTGAACCTGAAGAAGAGGTCACTATGAAAGGTAAAGGGAAGCAACCAGTAGTTACCGAGGCAACTAAACAAAGCAAAGATAAACCTAAGGCTACCCCTCCTATTGCTAACCGACCAAGGAATAGGGAATCATCTCTTGCCCAGACAAAAAAATTATATACAAAGAAGAATGCTGGGCAGCGAAGCTCAGGGAAGAGGAAACAAGTTGAAACCAAGGCTATGCCAAGCCAACCTGCTAAGAAAAGACCAAGGAGGAAGCTATACTTGGAATCTAAAGATGATGATGAGATAGATACAGATGTACCTAGCAATATACCTACAAAATCATATAAACCAATGAACAATATTGATGAGGTATGTAAGAACCTAAGAAGTAATTTAGGTTTAGTAGGATTCAAATTTATAAAGTATGAAAAATAGAGTGTAGTAAATAAGCACAAGATTTAGGAAGCTTTAATATATATGATGGGAACATTCAAAATGACACTTGTAGAGATAGGAGATAGTGTTCCTATAGAAATATATGATATTTTGTCTCAGAAATGGCAATATGCTCTGATGGTTAAAGGAAAAATAAGGGAAGGAACATTGGCTAAGATCATTCCTGACCTGACAAAGAAATAGATAGCTAAGTTCATTGAACAATATAAATAGAAATTTATTCCTAAATAGAGAGCCTATGCAATTTTGAGGAATGATGTTGAAGGTGTAGTAGAATAGAGAAATAGAATATCGAAGGAAATATTTGGGTTAATTACTAAGAAGGTTGATGAGAAAGATGAAGATAACTCAGAGCCAAAGGAAATGGAGAAAGAAACTGCTATAGATCAAGTAGAAACTGAAACTGAAACCCAAAAGGAAACATGTTATGAGCAAGTTATAGAATTGACAATGGATAGTCCAATTGACACTGCACTTGGAGAAGACAACAATGTGGATGCTGAGGATCAAAATGAGTTGGTAGACACAAGTATTCAATCACCTATTCAGGAAACTGAGGCCGAGATAGATAAAGAAGGAGAAAAGGAGGTAATCAATACAAATCCACCTATTTTAGAGGTTGTACAAATAGTTTTAGGAAGTGAAGATAAGATGGAAGGAAATGCAGACAAGCCCACTGAACAAGAGGCTATACAAGTTTTGGTTGATCTACCACACTCTACATCATCTACTCCCACTGCACCTAAAATAGGAAGTGTACCTGATCAGCAGGTAATCTTGACTCAGTTGAAGATAACAAGTGAAATTAATATTGACAAAGGTAAAGATATCACTGTAACTGAGACAAGTATCAGCTCTTCAAAACTCAAAAGGAAGAAGTCACATAAGAGGAAGTCACCTAGTCCAAGTGTCACTTTGGATGAAGTGATTATGATTCCTAAATCGGATACAAACAACTTGACATATGAGCAGATTCAGACTCTGCAAGACCTTTTGAAGAGGAAAAAGAAACAAGAGGAACTGAAGAGGGAACACCAAAAAAATCAAGTATTACATGAGATAAAGCATATTTTTGTTAATGATTTTGATATAATAGATGTAAATGAACAAACATCAATACTAGAATAGTTAGTCCATATTGTGAAAAAAGTTAACGATGAAAATGTTGAGGCAAATGAGAAGTTGCTACAATATTTCGAGAGAAACTTTGAGAACAAATTTTTGGAGAAGATATGAGTAGAGATTGCTATAAAAAAGGTTGAGCTTCATTCTCTTATTAGTATACTTGAAGAAGTTGAAAATAATGTTTATTCCTTGTATAAAAAGTTATGTGATGTAGAATTATTTACCAAGGATAACCAAAAGCTTATTGAGAAGTTGCAACTAGATTTGAAGTCAACAAGGAGTACATTGAGTATGGATGCTAGTTCTAGCTCCTTAAATTTTGACAAGTTGGCTCATGCACAGAGAATATTAGCCGAGCTTATGGCTGAAGATGATAGAATTAGAGCAAAGTTAATAACTATTTAGACTACCTTAATACCTCATCTGGAGGTTATACAGAAATAACTTAAAGCTGCAAATGAATTAGTCAAGAGGGATTCTCATCTCTCTACAGTAGATAGTTTGGTAAGTCTAGCTGCTGAGCTAGAAATTAAGTTACAAGTCATGAAGTTTGTAAAAGATAGTTGGGATACAATGTTTGCACTCACTTTATAGCTTCATAAGTCATTTTTGGATAAGTATAACTTGACCCTTGCAGCTATCAGTGACAAAAAAGGGGGAATCAAATAAGGAAACAGATAAAGATGTGCATAATCAAGCATAATGTTTTGTATGGCATGTATATTATGTAAGTATGATGTATAATCTTAGGGGGAGTATGTTGTGTACTTTTGGAAAATTTTGTGAATGTAAAGAAATGATAAGTGTGTTTTTTCCACTAATATCAAAGGGGGAGATTGTTGATCTCTAAGTTTTGTTGATCATTAGTGTCCCACACTTAGTCATTTATCTAGGCAGGTTAGCCGGTCATCACTGTGGCCGAGCTATCTAGTATACGCCGAGCAATCTGACATAGTCGTTGCCGAGTAGATATGTTTGGAATGACACAAAATTGAAGGTAAAATGTTTTGGGCTGACTTGTTCATGCATTTAATGATTTCAACAGAGTTAATTATGCATTAATTATTTGATCCCAATGTGTGGCATGGAGCCAATCAGAAAATTGGAATGCCTAAGAGGCACAAGAATTTGATCCTGATCGTTGATCTAGATCTAATTGCCAGATTCATAAAGTATATTAGGATTGCTTCTTAAACCCTAAGTGTAAGTGTGTGTGAGAGACAGAGAAGGTGTATGTGTACATGAGAGATGTACAAAGGGTTATGTTGATAAAAGAAGCATAGATCTAGCAGAGTGAAAGAGAAGTAAACGACAGAGTAAAGAAATATCAGATTATTAGATCAGAGAAGGTATTGGAAAGAGGAGATCCGTCATCAGCATCAGAGTGCATAATGAAGGATCAGTTCTTGAGACATTCTAACTAGTGTATCAGGTGAAATCTCTTAACAGAGTGGTTCTAACAGACCTTTCTAAATCTCTTAGCTGAGTGCTTACTTTGTTGTAAGTTTAAATCCTTTTACAAGGTAGATTGTAATGATCTAAAGCTATTAACCAAGCAAACCTTTAACTAGGTAGATTACATATTGTGATCAAACTTTGTAGCCCTAACATGCACATTTTATTGCTGCAGTAGTGAAGATCTTTGTGGGTATCATCCCCACCCCAGTTTTACCTTATTGGGTTTCTGGGTTACCAAAATTCTATTGTCTTGAGTTATTTATTTAGTGTCATGAATGCTACTAGTTAATAGTTCAATTATATTTATGCATGGTTGTGAATCAGTTTTTTTTTAAAGGATAAAAGTTTAAGTTCTGATTCACCCCCCTCTCAGTATCTTGATTTCCCATATTTTATTTCCAACAAGATACCATTTGACAAACTACACTGGGTTTGGTCATAGAAGGTAGAATAGAGATACCCAATATCAAGTGACAAAATAATCTTTTAAATCCTCTAACAAGGTCACACCTAAGAGTGTGTTTTTAACCTTTAACAGGGTTGGCTCTTCAGCAAGCTCACTTCAGAAGAGTGAAAATTTTGGGTTACCGGTCCCAAGTAGTTTTTCCCTTAATAGTGTTTCTACGTTAAAAATCCATGTGTCAATCTGTTTATGAGTGATTACTTTAGTGTTTTGCATTACACATAACTAATCTAGATTGATCGGTATACACTAAGCAATTTACTGGTTTTTGGTAAATGAAAGACTGCTATTTGGTGAACATTAAGAATAAGGTTTAACAAAGCACTCCAAGCAATAGTTATTTGATAAGTATATTTTAAGGCATATATCTTGTAGGATTGAAGATAACTAGAGGCTTAATATTGTGGTACTATGTTTTTGGGTTGATTAATTGGAATATTTTTGAGGCCACTGATTCACCCCCCCTCTCATTTATTTCTAACATTAACATCTTCTAATACAATGTTTTCTTTCTTCTTTTGAAATGATTTATTCTGGATGGCCTTAAGTCTTACCAGTTTTGCATACTCTTTCATCTCATCAGGGTCCATAGTAGATAGATCAACTTGAGGTAATATAATCGGTTGGATCATATCTACAAGTTTCCTCTTCTTTGATTTCTTCTTCTTAGTCATCATACTATCACTAGTAGATAATTTTATGGAAGGGGATGCCTTGACTGCATAAGATGTGGTCTTAGTAGCATCAAATATGCTTTCATCTTTCATTTCTTCTTGCTTGTCTCTCCCTTTAGTGGCTGGTGATTCCTCTTTCTTTTCTTATTGTTTCTCTTTAGTCTTCTCTTCTATCTTTTGTTATGTCCTTTCTTCTATCTTTTCTTCTTGCTTTTGTTTGTCTTGTATATCCTTGGTCTTGTCTTTTTATTGATCCTTGAATTTATATTTTTGTAATGTGGGGTTATAGGTAGAAGATGCCTTAGTGTTCTATTCTGTGTGGGACTCGGTGGCCTCAGGCTTCTCGGGGTCCTTAGGCGATTTGGTGTGTTTCTCTTCAGTATTAGTGGCAACATTAGACATGCCAATATCAACATCTAAAATTTTGTTGACTTGTTCTAGAACTTCCTCTAATATTTTTGCATCAACAAAATCAACTATATCCATTTGTTCAGTCTCTATTTCCTTTTCTATCATCACATCTTGATCTTCTAAAATTTTGATGGCAGGGTCATCCTACGTAATATCTTCAATTAATAATTCTTCTTTATCCAATGTAAGGTCAATAGGATTTTCCTTACCTTTCTCTTCGTTATCTTGATCTTTTCCTATCTTATCTTCCATGTATATAGAGATTATTTTTATTCATTGGTCATCGGTCTCATCTTGTACTTTCTCCAACTCTCCAATAATGATCCTTAATCATATACTTTTAATAAGAAAATAGTTAGAGTAGGTCATTATTTTCTCATCAATCTCAGTCATAGTCATTGTGGGTTGACCTAGAATTAGGGATCTTTCCCTCATTTTATTTTCAATGTTTAATGCATACTTCCATCTAGCATCATTTTTTCTATTAATTTCAGTAAGTAGATGGTTAGAAAATTCAATTGGTGCAAGTTTAAACTTATGAGTAAAAACAACGGTCTCTTCTATCTTGGTTTTACCTTCTTCATTCTAGTTGTCACAATTCATGTACCTAATTCCTGAAATTCCTCCATTCTTCTCAAGTACCTCAATTGACTCATCTAAATTCATCTATAATCGACTTGAGATTATATTATTATGTTTTCTTAGGTCTTTAGTGTCTGTCTCATTGTCTTCTTTAAGGTTCAATTTTCTCCTTGTTTGAATTGTAGAATTCTTTCTTCTCACATATGTTTTACCTTTTGGCTCATTTTCTTCTGCTTTCCTTTTTTCTCTAGGTGAAGCTGTGGACTGTTTGTTTGGTTTGGTTGTCTTAGCACTCAGTGAGGACTTCATTGCTAGTGGCTCTTTCCTTTTTGTGTCATAGGATTCATCCTCATATTTTTCTTCATCAACTCCGAGATCCTTTGATAATTTCTCAATCAATTTGTTTGTCCTCCTTTGGGCTTTAGGTATTAAGATTTTTTGTTTTCTCTTCTCTTTCAACTCTTCATAAGTGCCATATCTTTTGGCTCTTTTGTCAGCATGATTTTCTAACATAGCCTCAATTTTTTTTGTTGCAATGTTTGTGTCCATCTCGTATCCCATAGGCTGTATCTAGATACTTCTAGGTTCAACTACCTTTATGATACATTTGTCAATGTCCAATTCAAAACATATGGTGTCATGATATTTTTCAACCAACTGGGGTGATATCTTGTACTTCTTATGCATCTTAGCTTGAAACTTAAGGAAATAATCATTCATTATCATGTCAAGATCTTCACCTAGACTTATGATGTAATAATTTATTTGATATATGACAGGCTTCTTAGTGCTTTATGTAATATTACCGATCTAGATGGGAAGACATTCATAAAATAGAAATATATGTATACCAGTTATGATCCAAAATTCAAAGTGTTTGTATTTTCTTTCCTTATGGTATTCATTTTATCTTCCAATGGCTTCAACAACATCTCACAGATGTCAATCCACATGTTCTTATTCACAATCTTGTATGCCAAATCTATAGCTCCACATGGTATTCTGTCAACTCTTGAAGATTGAAACACTTGGTAGGATATAAAACTACATGAAAATTTTAGTTTAGGGTCTTCAATAGTAGATGTCTTTAGACCTCTCCCATCCCACTTTTCCTTGGTCAATTCACTTAATTTTTTCTTCTTAATTTTCCTTATAGTCTTTGGCTTATCTCCAGTAGGGTAACTAGTTACAATGTGTAAAACCTCTTTTGTTATTTTCACTAGTTGGTCAAGCCACATGAATTAGTCATGAACTTGACTAAGGACCATTCTTACCCAATATATTTTGAATTCTTTTGGTATATGAAGGACACGATTCAAACCCTTAGTCTCCAAATGAATATAGTAATCCTTTAGTTTTCTATTCACACATAGTTTCTGAAATGACGCATCAATCTACGCTATTCATATCTCTTCAACTTTGCAATGGATGAACGCTCACACATCTTCGATCAATATAACCATTGGTAGAATCAATGTAAGAGCTCCCATATTTTTAGGTTATGCTACTATTGCTGGAGGTAACTTGTACTTTGGGTTCACAGGTTCAACAATCTCTACTACAACTGGATTCTTAAGCTCAAGTGCCATTGTTTTCAATTTCTTTGCTAGTTTTACTTAGGGATTTGCTTTTCTTAACTCGGTTGTGCAAACAAAACTAGGGAAACACCAAATTATATCCAAATGTGTTCAACTAATCTTACAATAGATTTAAATAGTTTAGGAATACCTTGTTAATCACTTGAATTTGCTTGAATATTTAGCTCTGTAACTTTGCTCATGGTGCTCTTGAAAATGATAGGTAACTTTAATAGACAACATGGTCTATTTATAACTTTCTCTATGTTTTAGGGTTTCCAATGGTCATAAAATAATAATAAATTCTTTACCAATCCCTTTAACCAATTACCTTTACTTATTTCTTACCGGATGATGTAAAATATGAACTCATCAATATGTATCTGAATGCATCTAAATATGCTAATGTGGATCTCTACACATATACTAGGAACCAATTTAAGATTAAAATATTTGCTTTGCAGTTCTTATACATACCTCTTAACTGATTAGGTAGAGTCAGTTGCACATGATTTGGAGGATGTGGTTCCCTCAACTGTTCCAAATGATGTTCCATCTTCCATAGTCCTTTTCCATGTCATATTCATCTTCTCTCTCATCTCTTTAATATTTACTTTTTTTTTTTTCAGATGTCTCTTCCTCGGTTTGATTTTTCTCTCGGTACCTATAGCCTTTAGAAAGGTGACCTCTCTTGTGATAGTGGAAACATTTCATTCTTGGGTTTCTCTAAGCCCTCCTATTGTTTCTTCTATGTAGTAATATACAATTTGCAACAATGTGTCCATACCTTCCATAGACTAAACATGATATCTTGTGTTGTAGTCCCATGGTATAGATGTGCTCTATCAATTACTTTGCATGCTACGTCAGTTCGATGCCCATTTGTCAATTCTCCTTTGTGATTTCCATTCTTCAGAATTGTGACCATACTTGTTGCAAGTATTTTAGTAGCCATCAAACTTTGGCTTCCTTATTTTTTTATATTTCTTGATCTGCATTCAAATGCTTGATGCCCATACTTATTGTTAGAATGATTTTATAATAATTGAGAGGGGAGGGGTGAATTAGTTATCCTCAGGTCTAGATGTAGTAAATAAAACTTTCTGTATTTCAGATCTACTCGGCAGTAGTAGCATAAATCAACAACTTTAATCATGCAGTTTACTATCAATTAAAATTAGCTTGTAGTAACATAACAGTAAAGAAAACCATAAGCATTCACACAAGTTGACACAAGTATTTAACGTGGAAACCCAATATAGGAAAAACCACCAGTAACATGCTACCAAGTATTTCACTCTTCTGAGGTGATGCCCTATGAGGAGCCAACCCTGTTAAAGGTTACAATAACACACTGCTAGGTGTGACCTGGTTAAAGGATTTAATCACCCTGTTAGGAGTGGCCTTGTTAGAGGACTTAGAAAATTCCAATCT